>MU260300.1:5000-7500 GCA_020310875.1 Ceratopteris richardii
TTGAATCATCTCCATGGTGCTATGAGAACGGAATATGGGTAATGGCTAATGATTTTTACGTATAAAGCTCACAATGTGTTCTACATCATTCACAGTGGGCTCTATCCATGGTAATTTCTCATCCTCTCTAGTAGGAGATCTACACTCTGTTCAACACAGGGTGTCCAAACTATGATTGGGAATTTTCTCCTATTCTCTTAGAATTGGATGCATTATCTGTGATCCTTGTACCATATTTTCAACTCCAACTTCAAGAATGGTAGATTTCATATGTTGAAAGGTAAATTCACTTGTAATGTGAACTTTTGATTCACTAGCATCCACTTCATAGGGGAAATAGGTTCCTAGGCAAGATGATACGGATCTAATTGGATTTCAATGGGTTTTTTTCTTTATCTAACATGGTAGATTCAATTAGTTGTAAGCAACTCCATATGAATCATCACATGGACTTACTTGAGCAATGACTTTCACCTTGCACCTCCATGCCTCCATACGTACCACATTGAATGCAAGATTGCATTCAATTACACATCTCTCAATTTGTATCTTTGTGGTCTTTTGTCTTTGTTTTTGTTTTTGTATGGTCAAGGATATAAATAAGGCACATATTCCTTACCTATAACGTTGTGAAGTAGGGGTGGAAGAGTCCTCCATATTATTAGCTCTTTGTGATGAAGTCCAACTAGCCAAATCACGACAATGTGTAACATGAGCATCTTGTCCTACGACATGCTCATGCCTTAAAATTTGAGAAATCTATAGAGGAACTTTATTACAAGTAGAAATCATCGGCCCTCTTAAACCAAACACGTGATATATAAGTCATATAATGATGGTAGAGAAGGACTTAGTGCATTATTTTTACGTTCCGTACTATTGCGAAAGCTTGGAGTACTTTGAAAATTAGCAAGTAGGTTGCTAATGGTATGGGCATCCGACATGGCATTCATGCTTCGAGGCATATGAAATGTTGAAGCAAGGGTATGGTATGTACTCGAGACAATTTTCAAGTCTGTGACTCGGGGGCTCATGCTTTAAGCCTTTAACTTGTTAATCAAGTGCTCAACTTTCAACCAAGGGCTCAATGGATTATGGGATGAGGTGGTAATAGCCTACAAATATTACTCCGATGCTCTTTAGCAAGGAGATGAGATGACTCGTGAGACATAAAGGCAAGTGGATGAGCCTATGAGGACCCAAATCAAGATGATTTAGGGCTTAAGCTTTAAGATCAATGTTGTCTAGCAAAGGCTTAGGGGCTCAGGTGACTTTTGAGACAAGGGTGCAAGCTCTCTGGACTCTCTCTAGGCTCTCACATAAGGGTGCAAGGCTCAAGAGTCAAGCTCTCGAGACTCTCTCTCTCAGGCTCTTTTCAAAAGCTCTGGAAACAAGGCTTAGGACAAGAGAGCAAGGCTTAGAACAAGAGAGCAAGGCTTAGAACAAGAGAGCTTTCTTTCATGGGCTGTCACGCAAGGGTGAAGAGTCCAAAGCTTCTCTCTTATGGATAAGTTTGAAGTTCAAGTTATTTGGAGCTTCTTGAAGGGTCTTAGATTTGCATATGAGGTGTGGAAAAAAGTACAAGTCCACTTATGCAAATAATACAATTATGAACCAAGTTAATTTGATGTTTGAAATGTTTACTATGGAAATTAATGGATGTAAGAGTTTATTGAGCACCTTGCACTCTTCACATGTAGCCTCTTATAGTTGTTGGTCTCCTTGTCCAATAACCCCATGGATACATTGGCGATCTCTTTGTCCAATAACCCCAACTTCACCTTTAATGCAATTTAGGGGCTCTATCCACAATGAGGAAATTGTGAAAAAGACAAATGGAGAGAGAAGTAGATTAGATTAGAGGGAGATATGAGAAGAAAGGAAGAAATGCACTTCGAAATAGGAGTAAAAACAATGGCAAGGGTGATGTGACATGTTACCAATGTGTCAAAAGTGGTCACAAGAAGCCTTATTGTAGATGCTTTAGTATAGAGTAGGAAAGAAAGAAGAATGCAGAATGAAAGAAAGAAGAAAGAAAGGAAGCGAAAGACACATGATGGCCCTAAGGCCTCCTCTCATCATAGAGGAAGCATCTTATATGGAAGATACTCTTTGTCGTATTCTGATGGTTAATGATGCATGTCTACACGATGCTTCCTTCACTTACCATGTATGCTACAATATTGATAGCTTTAGTAAGCGTAGGGATATTTACACAATTTTGTAGCTTCAAAATTTCGTAGGTATCTTTGTGTGTGTGTGTGTGTGTATGTATGTATGTATGTATATATACACACACACACACACACATACATATATATATATATATATATATATATATATATATATATATATATATATACATACATACATACATACATACATACATACATACATACATACATACATACATACATACATACATACATACATACATACATACATACATACATACATACATACATACATACATACATACATACATACATACATACATACA
>MU260300.1:12500-172500 GCA_020310875.1 Ceratopteris richardii
TTTGAGCTCCTTTGATAGTTTTGGTGAGTCTTATAAGAGCATGGCTCCATTTTTGTTACGAAACCATTTCATATTAAAGTCCTCTAAAGTCACTAGACACATTTTGTGGCTTCTGGAGGAGTAAAACAGCATTAACCATTTGAAAAGCATGCAATAATTCCTTTTAACTTTTTAACACACAGCAATTCTTCTCTTGAAGTGATCATTGAAGGTAACAAAGTACTGTGTTAAGTATGTTCTGTGTTAAGATTTTAAGCACAGCTATGGCACTAGAGTGAACTGTGCACAGCAGGATATTTTAGTTGGTTTCCTCTGTTGAAATCAATCTAATTTTTGGGACAGCCAAAACTGAAATTCATAGGTATTGCATAGTCTGAGGTATTGCTTTTCCTGAATATTTGAGCCGGATTACTGATATCACCTTTTTAGTTTGAAGGGACTAAGGAGCTCTATCTTGTGATGGGAAGACGTGTGCTGTTGATTATTTATTTACATTTACATTTATGATCATAACTTCAGAATGTGCGAAATTGATGTATGTATGTGCTGAAGTTATGGAGTTTATTGTCTTCATTGCAGAGTTTAGTGAAGCTAGAGGGCTGGCAGGATACTGTGACAATAGTGTCATGTGATATGCGCAGCTGGAATGCTCCTGAAAAGGCAGACATTTTGGTATCTTACTCTTCTGTTTTTCAAAATTTCTTTTCCCTTTATTATTTTCAAAGAAGATCCTGTCATAGATTTTAGATGGATCAAAATAATATACTGCAGGTCAGTGAATTGCTTGGCTCTTTTGGAGATAATGAGCTTTCACCCGAGTGTCTGGATGGTGCCCAACGGTTTCTTAAAGATGATGGTATTTCGATTCCCTCAGAGTTAGTAATCTCTCTCTCTCTCTCTCTCTCTCTCTCTCTCTCTCTCTCTCTCTCTCTCTCTCTCTCCACCTCCACCCATGTACCACATCTTACACCCGCCCACTAATACAGGATGGAGCTAGTTAGTCGTTCAGATGCCTTCTCATGCTTGTACTACCCTTTTGCATATAGACTGTAGATATAGCACTCCATATCTACCCCCCCCCCCCCCCCCCCCCTTTTTCCACCCCAAAACAAAGAAACTTTCATAGGTATCTCTACATGCATACTATGCAGATCTATATCAGCTTTACCAGTTTTTTCAGCACTTTTCTCTTTTCCAATTGACAGAAGATACACCCATGTATATTGATTTGTCCCATAGGCCGAGTTCGGCCTCCTAATAGACATAAAAACTCTTTCTTTCTCTCTCTCTCTCTCTCTCTCTCTCTCTCTCTCTCTCTCTCTCTCTCTCTCTCTCTCTCTCTCTCTCTCTCTCTCTCTCTCTCTCTCTCTCTCTCTCTCTCTCTCTCTCTCTCCCCCCCCCCCCCCCCCCCCCCCCCCCCCCCCCCCCCCCCCCCCCGCGCGGTCTTTTCTCTTCTACCTGCTAGTCCTCCCCCTCTCTGTTTCGAGTGGCTGCCCGGACTCCCGACTGGCCTGACAGCCTGCCATCTCCAAGCTGCCGGCCATCTAACCCTAACTGCTCCGCTCGCCCTTCCATCTCTTACCTGCTCCCGAACCCTAAGAGTCCATCTCCAACATGCTTTTGACTAGTCCATCTCACACTTGCTGTCGACCTCCTCTTGAAAACCCTAAGGCGAACCCTATCTTTCAGCACACAGGGCTGCCCCACATGGTTCGAAACCCTAGCAAATCTCAAATTTAGGGTTTCACTAGCGCATGGGTCTACCCACACTTCCATTTTAGCAACTTGCATGACAATGGCGAGTACTGAGGATTTGACTAAATGGAGACAAACTCAATGTCTCCTTTAGAGCCTTGACCAATTTTACATTACTTTGTCTTTCATCATTTCTCTCTCTCTCTCTCTCTCTCTCTCTCTCTCTCTCTCTCTCTCTCTCTCTCTCCCCCCCCCCCCCCTCGTCCTCCTCCCACAAAAAAAAAAGAACTTAAACTCCCTAGAACTTAAACACCTACATATTGAAAGTGAAACCTTAACCTTAGCCCTCTTTTCCTCTCCCCTCTACCTTAGAGGTAAAAAAAGAGGCGACTGCACCCTCAACATGGAGATGCGCAGAATGATGGACAAAATCAAAGGACTCCAAGAACAAGTGAAGACCATCACAGAAGATGGCGACATGTGGTGGGCAGCCCACGGGCGCCTTGAAGCCAAAGTCACCCTGATGATCAAGGAAGAAGGTGAGATCTACAATGTAGAGACACACAAAGAAATAAGGAAAGAAATCAAGATGGAGATAGAATCCACCCACGAGTCGCGCGTAGAAGTAGTCCCCAAAAGATAAAGGAGGTCAACGAGGACGGAAAGAAAGAAGAGCTCACTAAGGTCGTGCATACACTCGAGCAGGAGTGACTTCGACACACCCGACGACTCCATGTTTTGATTACGGGCCTCCTGGAGGGCATATCACTAGAGGAACAAGCCATTGATATCTGCCATCAACTTGGATACGAGAGAATCCCCTTCAGAGGAGCAAGAGCATGGAGCACTCATTGTTTAGATACTTGGAGGAGACACAAACAGCCTTGTTTAGACGTCAACAAGTGCTATGTGGACTACGCGACAGTGCCCTCTACATGGATGAGGACCTCACGAGGATGCAAATAGCATACCGATGTGCCTTCATGCCACAGATACTCCAAGCCTGACGTTTAGGCAGCACCACACTAGGAGTCATCACTCAAAGGAATAGTTTGGAATTGCAACGGAGCACTTTGAACGTGACACAAGATTGGAGGAGATCTTGGAGACCCACGACTCTGCCTGCATGATAGAGACTTACAAGAGCCGAGAAAGGGGCCTCCCATGTATAGCAAGTATTGAGTGGGCATCCACGTTCAAGACCACGACGAGACAGAGTAGAGCTCGAGGATCGGGAGGCTTCGCCATCATATTCAGATAGGAGCTATAGAGTCGGATCTACATCACCAACCGAGAGGAGGAGGCATGATACATGTGGGTATGCATGGAGATAGGAGCAAAGAGGTGGATCTACATAGCCATTTGCTACTTTGCACCACATGGATCTTGATACTCTGGATATGATTGTGAGGAGAAGCTCAGAGATAGTGACTCGACTGACATCGCACTCTGGGAGGAGATACTACACTATAACACTCTGGGTGAGGACTTTCTTACGGGGGACTTCAATGGATGCACACAGTTACGCGAGTGTGAGTCATATGACATGGAGAAGCCACTATCATGAGGGGCAAGGGGCATGAGGAGAAGGGGACCAAATAAGTATCAACAGACAAGGGCCATGACACCAGAGGATATGGAAGACACCTACTTGAGCTTGGTAGCTAACACCATCTCGTTACTCAAAACAAGATGCATCGATGGCCGGACTCGGGGGATTGATATGATTTCCACATGGAGGCGGCGAGAGTATAGTCAACTATATCTTAGGTACCCTCTGAGGGGCATCACTCATCACGTCACTTGGTATGGTCAATGTATAGTCAGAGCCGATCACATTTTTATCACATTCACACTCTCATCCCCCCTTCCACTAGATCCCTTGACACCCATCGTGCCGTATACCACGATACACTTCACACGAGAGCTCTCACATGTCTACACACACCATTTACACACCCGCCTACTCTCACTAGAGCCACTCTCACGTGTACACACTCACCTCAGATCACCGCCATCTTACACGACTCAACTCTACACACACACACACACACACACACACACACACACACACACACACACACACCCCCCCCCCCCCCCGCCACCCACCCCCACCATGCACGGGGTCCATGCCCCAAAACCGATTGTATGATCATGAGTGTCAAGAGTTGCAGAAGCAGCTACGAGGAGTGTCAGATAAGTCTCTTGGGCGGATCCTCAACTCAAGAAATCAAATGAATACGAGCAATGAAGCATAGAGAGGAGATTACACAACGACGAGCACAACGCCGTAGGCCTGTATGCAACGCCTGACACGTCAGAAGAGGTGGAAATGGGAGGAGAGACAATATTGGGATATCTGTAAGTTGCTCATGAGCTGAGACAATGCAGTGGCATGATTATACTTAATAATGAGGAGACAACATAAACCCATTCAAGAGCCAGACACATGGCACATGTATGCGCAGAGCCTAAACCAGATTCTAGATCATCCATCCATCGCAAGGTCATAGAGGTCACGGCCCACCACCTCTCACTTCTTTACACCAGCAATGGTGATTTGCGTGATCACCCACCTACAACATGGAAGAGCTCGCGAGCCTTTCGTTGTACAGGCATAGCATCTCATCTATGGGTGCACGATTCTAGTACCGCTCATCGCCCACCTCTTCTACTGAGCACTTGTTGAGGGGTTCCTTGACTCGTGGACTAAGCTTACATATTGCCCATACATAAGTTAGGCGATGTTATGGATCCAACCACATACTCGAGGATCATGATTGGCCCCTGTACTGCCCAAGTTATATGGGGCAGTTCTAGAGACAGAGGTGAGCACCCTTGCCGAGGAGTTGGGTATCAGGGCTCCAGAACAGACAGGATTCAGATGAGATTACCTACCATAGACCACATCTTTACTTTGAGATGCTTGATCACGAATGAGGAAGAGGAGACCATACTGCTGCGCTGTGGACTCTCCCAAAGCCTTGGACAAAGTTCCCAACGTGCGGCTCTTTAGATGCCTACTTGACATCAGGGTTCTAGAGGAGATAATATGGGGGATCTATGCTCTATATGAGAGAGTATCAGGTGGATTCAGAGGCCTTCACGGCCTATCAGATTCACTTGCTAGCACCATCGGGGTGAAGCAAGGATGCCCTCTCTCGCCCACTCTCTTTGGACTATATATTGATGAGATAGTGGACTTCATAGGACAACAAGGAGGATATGGCATTGAGGTATGAGGGACCAAGGTCCACATTCTTTTATATGTTGATGATATTGTCTTGGTTTTAGAGTTTTTGGAGGGTCTACAACATCACCAACACGACCTAGATGACTTTTGCACACATAGAGGACTATCAGTGAACCTTGGTAAAACCAAGGTTCTGAGCTTCCATGCATTAGCGCAGGTGAGGAGACAGAGTTCTTTCACATCAGGAAGCCGACCCATTGAGGTAGTCGGATCATATGTCTACTTGGGTGTGACATTCAAAGCAGTGTCCGGGATTTTCTCCATGTATCAGGCAGCCGGAGATCGCATCACGCGAGGATAAGCAGCATTAGCTTTAATGGAGAGAGGGTGCTGCCATGCCTATTTTCAAGAGCCCCGCACAAAGGGGTGGCTCTTCAACACTTTGGTTACCCCAGCACTCATGTATGGAACAGTCATATGGGGACCAGGATTAGCCACATCAGTATGGACAGCAGAGGAGAGAGCATATGTTCTCATGATTGCCAGACTCATCTGTAGCAAACCCTTGGTACCCCATGATATCATCACAGCGGAGCTTGCTGCATTACAGATGCTAGTAGAGGCACTCTTCCAAACAATATGCTTATTACACGAGATCCAGAGCATGGACAGAGAACAGATCACTTACTGAGCTTTCTAGGCAGCATGCGATATGGCGTTTGCAGGAGATGCCTCCTCATGGTACACACAAACACGAGATATGTTGGCCCACCATGGACTTGACATAGACAGGCTACCAGCAGTACAGTATGACTCCCAGGCCCCCACCTACTTGCTCTCCCACTAGGAGAGGAATAGGATCATTCTTCAGGGGATATGGCATACATACATACAGAGGGCATGGGTCAGCCCGAGGGATACACTACCACTGAAAATGTAGATCACTTACTGAGCTTTCTAGGCATTACGCGACATGGCGTTGGCCGGAGACGACTCCTCATGGTATGCACCAACATCTCTCTGTTGTATATGATTTGTCTCATAGGCCAAGTCTGGCCTTTGGAAGACATTAATATACCCTCTCTCTCTCTCTCTCTCTCTCTCTCTCTCTCTCTCTCTCTCTCTCTCTCTCTCTCTCTCTCTCTCCCCCCCCCCCCCCCCCCGGGGCCCCTGCCCTTTTTCCTTCTCTCCATGCCTCCCCCTGTCCCCATCCCTTGTCTTTCCTCCTCATATTCCTTTTCCTTCATGTTCCGGGGAAAAAGAATTGTGACACAAAGGTAAAGAAAAAGGTATCAGTGATTTCTCTTCTTTGATGAGCATGAATTTTGTATACCAGATGAAAGTAGTTTTGATTGTGCTTGCAGGTACACTAGTTTCATTGCTCCGATCACTGCCTCAAAGCTACATAGAGATGTCTGTTCCTGATTAAGCACTTTGGGTTTTGGAGTTGGTTTTTTCATACGCTTGAATCAGTCTATTGATGTATAATATAGTTAAGTGGTTATATAATTCCCTGAATGCTGGTTTTAACTTGCAGGTGAAATCCTATAATGACCTGACACATTTTGAGACAGCGTATGTTGTGAAGCTGCACAGTGTTGCTCAATTGGCTTCTCCACAACCTGTAAGCAACCATGAATATATGTTCCCCTTTTTGTACATGCTCTGTGAGTATGTGTGCATGTGCTTCCTGTGGTCTTGAATGATTGATTATCTTTCAAACAGGTTTTCAACTTCCGTCATCCAAACTTTACTGAACACGATAATAAGCGTTTTAAAAAGCTCTTATTTGAGCTTCCGGAGGATATGGGGTCTGCTCTTGTGCATGGTATTTCAAACTTTTGTTCTTATTTTGAGTGATTTAAGCTATCATATTGTTCCGTTCTTCTCCAATGTTATAATGTATTGTGTTATGCACTAGGATTTGCGGGTTACTTTGATTCTACTCTCTATAAGGATATTCATCTTGGAATCGAGCCGTCAACAGCTACACCTGATATGTTCAGCTGGTATTTCCTGTAACCAGTAACCTCTGTTTTAGAAGTGCTTTAGGGAGTGTGATTATGTCTCCACACGGCTACTTTGTGTGCTGAGAACTGTTGATAAGCTCTCCATGTATGTGTGTGTGTGCGTGCGTGTTTCTGTTTATTTGCTTGTGTAGGGTGCTGTATTTATTGTAAAGAATCATTATATCAGTCGTTTCTGGTCTTTTGCATTTGTCTGGAAGATGTCATGGATCTTCTGCCATCCCTGTACATTGTCTTTCTGGATTTATTGAGTGCAGTTTTGGATTTTCTTTTTTCCACTTTTTTCAATTTCATACTTTTTTTTTTTCAAACGAACACCAAACATTGATTCTATGTGGTCCTTGAAATGTCAGCCACTTAGTTTTCAGTTTGTGTCAAAGGAACTTTCATATTTTAGTTTCCTACCATACGGTGTTGCTGAAATCCTAGAATGATGGCAGAAGCTTGAGTTTCAACAAACCAGTGTTCTATTTCCGTCAAAAAAACTCCATCGTTATATTGTGGTACTGATCTCCCCTTTTATGTTTAAAGGTTTGCAATATTCTTCCCACTCCGCCAACCTGTCTATGTTCCTGTGGGTAGTGTTCTTGAAGTCCAATTTTGGCGTTGTGCAAGTGCAAACAAGGTATCCAGGAAAGTTTCTTTTAATTTGAGGCAAGGTGCTGAAAGATCCTTGATCTTTCATATATACATGTGACAGGTGTGGTATGAATGGGCTGTCACTGCTCCAAATGTTTCTCCTATTCACAATCCAAATGGGCGTTCATATTGGGTTGGATTATAGTCATCCAGAGCGATTGATCTTTTTGACCTTGAGCCCCTCCACATCAACGGACATGTCTATGGAGTTTGTGCAGATGCCTGTGGCAATTTTCAGTTTTGTAGTGCAGGATATCAAAGGATGCAAAGAAGGAAAACTCTGTGAAGTGCAATCATCACTTTCAAATGAGCTTTTGGTAAGCCATTTTTCCTAGTTTGCTGATACCCCTTGCACAAAGTACAGAATGAAGAGAAGATGATGGTAGAAGATGGGGGCATAAGAAATAACTGCAAAGGTGATAGGGCCACCTTGAAGCTATAGCCAGCTATGGCAACGTGCTGGGTAAAGGAATCTGGGAGTGGAGCTCCAGTGTAAATATCAATCAAAGGTTAAAAAATGTCAGGCGAATCTGATGTTTTTGTTGTTCCAAACATTTGAGTCAAAAGTCAGGCTATTTTTGTACTCTTTCATATGGACAAGCTCACGTGCTGCTTTTTGATCCAATGTTGGTTATAATGGAAGGTGAAAGTATTTTTAGAAAGCATAGTGATACTGATAGTACAACTATATATAAGAAAAATCATTTTGTGGATGTAGTTGAGTCTATGCTTTTGAATTGCTTGTCATAGGAAAATCTAGTGATTCAATGCGTTCTTATGCAATATGGGATTGTGATGAATCTTCTTGGTCTCCAAACCCTTGGAGTTGGTGTGTTTATCTGGACGTTGTTTCTTTCCCTCTTCCTGCAAGTTTAGAGTGATAAAGTTCTCATCTGATTTTATAGGGCTCTGTAGGGCTATTATTTTTTTAACATACATGCATGTTTGATCCTTAGAATTCTGCTAGAGATGTCTAAAAGTAATATGTTAAAATTTCATATGAGATAGCTTTTTTTCCCTGTTTGTTTATCTTTAGATTATGTATTCCATCTTTTCATACTCCATATGTCTATTGTCTGGTATTCCTTTCCACTCGGTATATGTTCTAAAGCACTAGTCTGATGTATATTGATAGGATGAGTTATTTTCGGAGTTGTGTGATGTTTTTGTTCCTCAATCACTCTTCTTATGCTTTCTTTCCTTTTGCTCGTTTGTGTATCTTGGGTTATTCCTTTGTTGCTCGTAATATGTATATGCAAGCTCTTAAAGAATGATGGCGTTTTGTACTGGAACTTGTGGTCCATCCGTGCAACTCACTCCATCCTCATGAACATCTTTAAAGGCACCTTATAGTTTGGGATTGTTTATCAGTGGGGCCTTGGATATAGAGGAAGTTCTTTATTGGTGGATCTGTAGTGTTATTCACCTCAGAATGCTGGTTGAGTTTGTAAACACTGGTCTTTAGAAAAGTGTTGAGGGATCGTTGCCAATTTCAGTCAATGATGTCATCATCATTTTTGTTGTCATCATCATCATCATCATCATCTTGGTCTCCTGCTTTTTCCTTCTCATTACATTTTGCCCTCGTGCCTGTTTGTCATTGTTTACTACATTGTAATCAACTAACTACATAGTGAGTGTGATCATTACTGCATGGATGCTGCAATCAGGGATGTAGTTGTTTTTTTTTTTATTTTTATTTATTTATTTTTTTTTTTTTTTTGCGGGCAATTTCTAGTCCAAGAATGCTAAAATTCAATGAACTGATTGATCAGTTTTTAGGATCAACTTTATGATATGAATGACAAGGTTCATGGAATGAGTTAAGAAAGGTTTCACATCTAGAACATTGAATTTGCACAATAACTACTCTTCAACCACTGTTGTGTGTCATGGAAAGACAAGTTGATGAAATTCGACTGTGTTGATAGTTGCACATTTTTGAAGTCCTAGATTTATTCACCATGGCACTACCAACAAGAAGCAACCAAGAAGGGAGTAGTGGAGATCAAGTGCAAAAGGAGTCTATGAGATGTTCCTACCTCTTAACAGTTTGGATATCAAGGTTTTCAAGGTTAGGAAGAGTTAAGTCAAGGTTTTCAAGGTTAGGAAGAGTTAAGTATCTAAGGATGCTGTATCATTCCAGAGGTTATGAAGAGTTAAGTATCTAAGGATGCTGTATCATTCCAGAGGTGGTTAAAAGGCAAACCAGTCCAAAAGTAATGGACATCATTGTTCAGTATGTGATTTTCCAGAACACAAATTTAATATCTAG
This sequence comes from Ceratopteris richardii, assembly GCA_020310875.1. NCBI lineage: Eukaryota > Viridiplantae > Streptophyta > Polypodiopsida > Polypodiales > Pteridaceae > Ceratopteris > Ceratopteris richardii. The sequence goes on from MU260300.1 coordinate 22,330, forward strand.
CGTATCATTAATAGTCAAGGCTTGAAAATGATTGTAATTTTGTATTGTAATAATTTATCATGCTAACTGATGCTATCTTCTTGTCTTCGATTTTTTTTTTCGGCTAGCATGTGAGGTGTGTAAAAGGATATAATTGAGCTCTCTTTCAGTTGATTCTCAGTGATGTTCTTTACTAGGAAATCCGAAATAAAATGACCTTTCTGATAATGAAGGAGGCCGAAAAAAATCCAGAAAATGGAAAAAGAAAGGAAGAATGAAGTGGAAGACAACAAGAGGTAGTAATTCCTGAAGAGGAAGAACATTGGTCAACAAAATTATGGGAGTGAATACGACAGAACTAGCAAAATGAGTAGGAAGTAGAAATATCCTCATATGTACCAAATGTCGAAGTAGAACATGAGACAGACCTGTTGATATATTTCGGTAGTGATGTGTGTGAACACACTTAGGACTGCCGGGGCAGTTTTTCCCCTCTTTAGGAGGTTTTTATCCGTCGGCTTATATATAGCTTATAACCCTAATGGCTTACTTATCTTTCTACTTTTGCTTGGAAATATATTCAGTATTGTGTATTATGCTCCAAGCTTCTCTTGCTTCCTTGTACTGTTTGTGTCCTGCTGCAACCTCAAAACTCCAACAATTTGTATCAGAGGTCTCTGCTTTATCTAGTGCGTCGTTGACACCCCTCTGATCAGAAACTCAGAATTGAATGAAAATTGGTGACCATACTCGAGGCATTTAAGGGTTGAAAATGGCTTTGCTCAATGAAATAGAAATTTTGATCTAAGCTTGTTTCGACCTCCGAATGCACTATCATAGTGATTGTGCAGACAATTTCGTCCTTTTGTACCGAACATATATATAGGTTTCGGTTTGCCAAAACAAGCATCTTTATGTCTTATACAAGCTTAGCAAAGCTCGATAGGGTGGTTCTATTCAACCTTTTAAAATAGTTATTTTTGTGCATCAGGATATTTAGACAGTGGCTATGGTTGAAAGCAATGATGTATTCCATATGTTGGTTGTTGAGGACAAGTTGGATGGTACTAGTTACCTAACATGGGCTTCGATGATGCGCCATGTATTAGTAGCAAAATTGGAATGGAATATTATGCAAGGTATTGAAAAATGACCTACTACACCTATAAGTACAATTATTAAAGATGATGCATATGGTGTTAAAGATTATCTTCAGATTCCTCTTTGTGATATGGTTCCTCCTACACCTACTATAGAAAAACTTTGTTGGGATTGCCAAGATGCTCAGACATATGTATTGATAGGTTTGTCTGTCAAACGTGCCATTATCCCCATATTTCGTGGATAGTTTTTTGATAAAGATCAAATATTTGAAGGAGAAGTTGATTTCTGTTAATGAAGTTTTCTCAAATAGTTCACTTGTGAAGACTATTCTTAATCGTCTTCAAGATTCATATCAGAGTTAATGAAGTTAATGATAAAGATCAAATATTTGAAGGAGAAGTTGATTTCTGTTAATGAAGTTTTCTCCAATAGTTCACTTGTCAAGACTATTCTTAATCATCTTCTACTCTCCGACCGATGATAAAAGGCAATCCAAATGCCTTATTGTTTGAGGAGTTAGTCTCTGTTTTGTTGCAGGAGGGATAGTCCACCCAGAAGAGTTCCATTATGTGTATTACAGATCAAGCTTTCTTAGTTAGTCAAAAGGACAAAGGTAAATGGAGCTCATCTATTAGGAAGCAAAAATTTGCTAATGTTGCACATGCGAAGAAAGAAGACATGGTACACTTGATGAGAGTGCTCACGCAGAAGAGGCAAATAGACTCCCATATTGCTTCTTTTTCACCAGATTGCTATGGGTTGACTCTCATATTGCTTCTTTTTCACCAGACTAGAGGCAACCATTGCTATGCAATGGTTGCCTCTAGTCTTTGCAATGAGAATGAGCGTGATTCTTTTGATGAAGCACAAAGCTTAGGAAATTGGATGGTTGCTATGCAATGAGAATATAATGCTATTATGAAGAATGGTGCTTAGTCTTATGTGGTTTTCCTCTAGGAAAAAAGATCATTGGCATTAAATGGGTATACAAGTTGAAATGTAAGCTTGATGGAACGATTAACATGTATAAAGCTAGGCTTGTTGCAAAAGATTATGTGCAAGAGAGACATTGATTTTGATGAGACCTTTGCACCCACATGCCAAATCGCCACCATTTTAACATATGTGCACTTGTAGCTCATCATGGTCGGAATACACGTCAGTTGGACATTCAAACTGCATTTCTAAATGTTGACTTACATGAAGAAGTGTGTATATTTCAACCTTGTGGTTTTGTGCATAAAGGGCATTCAATCAAAGTCTACGAAGCATTATATGGTTTGAATCAAGCACCGTGTGCTTGGTATGAAAAGATACATGCTTACTTGATTGCACATGGTTTTGAGAACACTCCACTTGAGGGAACCTTATATGTTAGACATGTGAATGATGTGCTTTTGATCATTCTTGTGTATATTGATGGCATGTTTGTTGGTCTTAAGGAGAAGCATATTTTTCAGTTTAAGGCTAATTCTATGTCTCAGATTTCAGATTTGTGGCATTGGGGAATAGCTTTGTGTCAAACAAAATATTTTGACATATTATTCAATGTTTTGGTCTTAAAGATCATAAACCTATTGCCACTCCTATGAAAACAGGTTTATGATTGAGTCTTCATGATGGCAGAGATGCATTTGATGTTGCTCTCTATCAATAGATTGTTGGATGCTTGATTTACTAATGCATGACTTAGTGTGATATTCAATTTTCTCTCTCACATATGAGCAGGTTTATGCAGTGCTTAGGTGTCGAGTATTGGCAGACAATTAAGAGCACCTTTTGCTACTTGAGTGATACTTGACTACTTGGATTGCTTTATCCTAAGGGGGGATCATTATGGCTAGAATTACATGCTTTTATTGGCTTTGGCTCGGTTGGTTGTTATGACACTCATGTGTCCACCTGTGTTTTTTGCTTCATGCTTGGTAGCTAATGCATATGTTAGTTGAGCAAGAAAAAGCCTACTATGAACACTTGTAGTTATGAGGATGAGTATAGGGTAACTTTCACAACGACTCTTAAGTGTGTATGGCTCAGACATCTTTTGGTTGATTTGAGTGTTGGTCAATCTTTTGCCACCACCATCTTCATTCACAATCAGAGCGCATTGGAAGTTGCAAGGAACCTTGTGTTTCATGCTTGCACAAAGCACACTTAGGTGAACTATCGTTATGTCAGGAAGAGGCTCTTTTCAAGAGAGATTAGTTTGGCATATGTGCCAGCATGTGATAACATTGTAGTTTTTTCACAAATGCTTTGCTTAGGGAGAGATTTGAAGCTTTCGGCAAAGGTTTGGGCTTACTTTCTTTTGTGGATTGATTTGAGGGGGGATTTGTTGATATATTTCGTGATGTGTGAACACACTTAGGACTTTCCCTCTTTAGGAGGTTTTTTTACTTTGCTTGTATATATGCCTATAACCCTAATGGGTTACTTATTTTTCTACATTCATTTGGTAGTACATTCAATATTGTGTGTTGTGCTCCTAGCTTCTTTTTGCTTGTGCTATTTGTATGCTTCCATAGACCTCAAACTCCAACAAGACAGTTGCAAATAAGAGCTTGAGAATATTCTCAAATTATATGTGAAATTATATAAAGAGAAGGCTTGAGGGCAAGCACATTAGCGAGTGTCCTTCATAATTCAAAAAAGGTAGGTAGAGGTTCATACAAACCCTTGTCACAACTATAATATTTTTAAGAGAATCGTTGCCTTTGAAACCTAAATTGAGAAGGTAGGTGTTCAAAGAGAGAGAATAAGGAATTCTTGAAGTCTATCGTTAGAGGAGAACAAAGCTCCAACTATCAAACTAGTGGAATAGTCAAGTGGAAGAAGGTAGCATTACCATACCACTCAGGTGTGAAGGAACAAAAGCAATGACTATAGTAGACAATGGAGTGGGACTGGCTATTGCAACCAAGTGTGCATGGCAAAACTAGACAAAAAAAGATCACATTACCTTGCAATTGAGTATAGAACAAAAGCTATGATCATGCTAGACAATGGAATGAGAGTAGTTATTACCACTCACTCCACGTGGCAAAAATGAGGTAAATAGAAACATGTGTGGATGGACATGGAAGAATATTAAAGAGTTGGAGAACATGACATCACTTGATCACTGGGATACGAAGGTGCAAAACGTATGACCATTTTAGACAATGGAGCTCGAGTGGCTACTACAACTAAGTTGAGGTGGTAAAAATGGGGTAAATCAGACTTAAGACCAACCAAGGGAAGACTTCAATTGGCTCAATTATATATAGAAAAGCCATGAAGTTTCCTTGAGGACATTATATTAACCATATGCATTATAAATTTGGATAATGTATTTGTTGTAGTAGAATTTGATTAACCCCTAGTATATTGGGTAATTCAAGACAAACCATCTATAAGACAAATAGACCTAGTATAAGATTGGGGATGATAATGCCTTGTATTTTCATCACAAAGGAGATACAAGAACCAACTAAGAGGATATCCACCTTTACAATGGAATTGTGTATGTGGAAGTGGAGTCATTAGATCATAGACAAACTAGTGAGGATTCAAAAAACCTTCTTGGATCCATGAAGACACCCACTTGTTGCATTTGCAAGGTGATTGAAAACGAAGGTGAAGGAAGGAGGATACTAAATATCATATGCTCTTAATGCATTTAGGGATTAAGATTTTGAACCATTCAAAATGGATGGAGCTATTAGTGACATTGGATATTTTAGTCAATGAACATACTTCAACAACAAGTTGTGATGCCTCTAGACATGAAAAATTTTTAGTTTTTCATGATCAATGCCAAATTTCCAAATTGTGAGGAAGTGTTTCACGTGGTAAAAAGTTTGAAATTATTGATTGTGGTGGAGGAAAGAAATAATATGAGGAAAATTGTTGCATGGATAAGAACTTTGAATTGATGAAAACAAACCGGATTATTAAATAAAATGCAATCTACTGAAGACTTTGGAAAAAGTTGGAGCAAGAGATTGTATTCATGACCAAGTTCAAAATATCATGTTTATTTGATGGAAGAGATAGTGATAGAAATGTCAATGCTAGAAAAGAAAAGAAAAGATATCAGAGCTAGATAAGGAATATCAACTTTGGGCCATGAGGTTCCATACCACTTTCCAAAATATCAGGTAGCAAAGATATTCATAACTACATTCAACATGCAAGAAAAGATATTAGAGGTAGATAAGGAAACATCGACTTTGAGCCACGAGGCTCCATACCACTTTCTAAAATATCGGGTCGCTAAGAGTCATAACCACATTGACGGAAATAGTTAATATTGATGAAGAAAACAATGTACTATTTTGACAAGTGAATTTAGATGCCTTTTCTTGGACTTATATAGACTTGAAAGGAGTGGAGTTTGATATTTATGCATGGAGAATATCTATGCATCTAATAGTAAAGACAAGTAAATTGTGGTCATACTCTTATGACAAGAGCTTTGCCAAAGTTCAAGGAGGAGATTGAAAAATTCATGGCAATGTTTCTCATTTATGAGATTAAACGTATGAAATGGATATCTTTGATTGTGTTAACAAAAAGAAGAATGGAAAATTGAGTGTGTCTTAACCTTAAAACAATGAGTGGAGCCACCATTTTAAACAATCACATACTTCCTATCATTAAACATCTATTGGAGACAATTATGCAATTTTGGAAGGGGATATGTACCTTGTTAGTAGGTGTAAAATGAAGAAATATTTGAAATATTTGAAATCTTTGACAAAGGACCACTTATCTTTGTACTAAGCAATTTTCATGCCAAATTTATCTTCGGACAAACTTGGATGATAGTGTGCTATGCTTCCATTTCCGTAGCAAAACGTCATTGTTAAGGGTGGAATATAAGAGCTCATTCATCCCCTTTACATCATAAGTTACAGATAAAAATAATAGCTTTATGTCATATGCTAGTCCACTTAGAACACAAAGAAAGGTACATTGTCGTTATGCATTTAGAGCCACTTGTTAAGGTCATAATCCATATTAAGGAAGTGTTCAACCTCTTAGGGGCCATAGTCGCATGATGAAATTTATGAAGAAAAGGGGACCCTTGATAGCAATAGATACCAAGAGGGGAGGAGGAAGAACTTAATGCACACAATGAGACGAAGAAGCACACAAAGAATTTCTTTTGAAGTAACCACACCAAGGAGGAGGAAGAAGGAAGCCCGTGAAAGGCAACAACTACATGAATAAATAGTGTAGTGAAGATGTTGATATATTTAGGTAGTGATGTGTGTGAACACTCTAGGACCATCGGGGCACTTTTTTCCCTCTTTAGGAGGTTTTTTTCCCCCGGCTTGTATATACTCCTATTGCCCTAATGGGCTACTTATCTTTGTACATTCTCTAGTAATACATTCAGTATTGTGTGTTGTGCTCCAAGCTTCTTCTTCCTTGTGTTGTTTGCGTGCTTCCGCAGACGTCTAACTTCAACAATTGCTATCAGAGCAGGTCGTCGCTTCATCTAGGGCGTCGTCTACACCTCTCCGATTGCAGTCTCAGATTCACACGAAATTTGGTGAGCATACTCAAGGTGTTTTAGAGATCCAAGTAGCTTTGCTATGTGGTGTCGAAATCGCGATCTGAGCTCATTTTGGCCTTCGAACGCACTATCACAGTGCTTGTGCAGGCTATTTCGTCTTTTTGTGCCAAAAGTATATACTTGTTTCGGTTCGCCAGTATAAGCGTCTCGAAGTTTGCTACATGTTTAGCAAAACTTGTCTGGGCAGTTGCATTCAACTTTTTGAGATACAATCAATTTTTTGCATCAAGGTATTTGAGTCATCGGCCATGGCTGAAAGCAGTGATGTATTTCGTATGTTGGCTGTTGATGATAAGTTGGATGGTACCAACTATCCGTTGTGGGCTTATATGATGCGACATGTATTGGTTGCAAAAGGATTGTGGAACATTGTGCAGAGTGTTGAAAAACGTCCTATTACACCTACAACTGTTACACCGACAGGTACTAAAGCTGATGCATAAGGTATCGAAGATGATGACATTCTGCATATTCCTCTTGTTGCTACGGTTTCTACTAAACCTACTGTAGAGCAGGTTCGTTGAGATGGCAGAGATGCTCAGGCACATGCATTGATAGCTTTGTCTCGCAAACGTGCCATTATTCCTCACATTCGTTCTTGCAGAACAGCTAAGGATGCTTGGTATACACGTACCACATTGTACCAAGCTAGGAATGAGGCTCGTGTTGCTTACCTCTGAAAACAGTTGGAGAGTGAGCACATGAATGATGTGATTCTATGGACAGTTTTCTAACAAAGATCAAAGACTTGAAAGAATAATTGATTTCTGGTGATGGGATTATACCAGATAGCTCACTTATGTAGACCGTTCTGAATGGTCTTCCTGATTTATATCAGAGTTTTGCTCCTACTCTTTAGTTGATGATGAAAGGCAATCCAAATGCCTTGTCATTTGAGGAGTTAGTCTCTATTCTGTTGTAGGAAGATGAGTCGAGGCAGAACAGGTCCATTATGCATGTTGCAGATCAAGCTTTCCTGGCTAGTAAGAAGGGCAAAGGAAAATGGAGCTTTTCAACTAATAAGCAGAAATCTGCTAATTCTGCACAATCGAAGAGGGAAGACAAAGATGAAAAGAAATCAAAAAAGCAGAAATTGTTTTTCAAGTACTATAAAGGAAATGATTATATCATAAACTGTACAAAACTGCTAAAGAGGCAAAGAAGAAAGAGGCTAGAATGGTTGTTGCAGAAGCCTCTACACAAAAAACGGAGTCTGCTAATCCTGTGCAGGAAGAACAATGGCATTTACTATTGTTTGCAATTTTGACCCATCTTCTCATGAGCAGTGCATGTCTGCAATAGACTCAGATGTTTGGTACTTTGATAGTGGGGTGACCAAACATATTACCTCGCAGGGCATTTTCTTTTCTTCACTCCAGCCTGCCCCTACAAGGAATATTGTTACATGCACCAACAACTCCTCTTATCCTATTATAGGAGTTGGTAAGATCATTTTGACTACTGGTGATGGTAGTTCTTTCACTTTGTTAGATGCTTTGTTTGTGCCAGGGATCAAGAAAAATCTGTTATCAGTTTCTGCATTCGCCAAGATTGGCTTGATTGTGAAATTTGTTGATGATAGATGTAAAGTTCATGATCTGTCAAATGGTGTGATTATTGCTTTTGGCATTTTATGTCGTGGGTTGTATAAGCTCATAGACTATGAAAGATCTGTAAATGATTTGGCATGTGCAGTACATGATTCTCAGACTATGTCAAATGCAAAGCTTTGGCATGCACGCTTTGGTCATCTGAATTTTGCTAGTTTGCTATGCTTGCAGAAATTTGAAATGGTGTCCTCTTTGCCCAAACTTGAGGCACTTGGAAAACATCTTTGTGAAGGTTGTATTTTGAGCGAAATGCAGCGTTCTTCCTTTCCAAAAGACGATTCAGTTTGGGCTACTCAGAAATTACAGCTTGTACATAGTGATGTCTATGGTCCTATGCAAACACCTTCTTTTGGAAATTATCTTTACTTTGTGACTTTCATCGATGAGTTTTCAGGCATGCATGGGTATATCCATTGAAAGCAAAGTCCGAAGTGTTCATGTGCTTCAAACAGTTTTTGGTTTTGGTTGAAAATTTGTTAGCATGTAAAATGGGCACCCTTCGTTCTGATCGAGGGGGGGAATATATATCTTCTGATTTTAATGCATTTTTGGCTGAACGTGGAATAAAACACGAGTGTACAATGTTGTATACACCTCAACAAAATGGAGTTGTTGAACAAAATAGCACGTCACTCATGGAGATGGTGAGGTGTATGGTCAAGAGTCAGGCTTTACCGCATAGTTTTTGGCTTGAGGCTGTCATGTGTGCAAGATATGTACTTAACAGGTGCCCCACTAAAGTGCTGCAGTCTATCACTCCATATGATGCTTGGCATGATCGCAAGCCATCTCTTGCACATCTGCATGTTTTTGGTTGTTTGTCATATGCATTAGTGCTGTCTATCACTCCATATGATGCTTGGCATGATCGCAAGCCATCTCTTGCACATCTGCGTGTTGTTGGTTGTTTGTCATATGCATTAGTGCCTGAACAACATCGCAGAAAATTGGATGATAAAGCAATAAAATGTATTTTTGTTGGGTACAGTTCTGAAAGTAAAGGCTATCGTTTGTATCGTCCACAGACTAAATGCATTCTGGTTAGCCATGATGTTGTTTTCATGGAAGATGCTATTCAGCCATTGATTTCATGTACTAAGGAGACATCTGTTAGCTCCAAAGACATGTGTGATACTTTGCTGCCTCTTTTACAGGTGAACAGACTAGTGTTGGTCCTAATGAGGCAACTTCTTAACCTTTGCAGGTTTCATGTGATGATGCAGATCATCCCATTTCTGATGCAGATTTACATAATGCACTTGTTGATGAGAGAGTTGACATTGAGGAGGCAAAAGCTATGCCAAAATGGCTGGTGCAGGCTTTGCGTGACAGCAAATTAGATGCACCTCTATCATATCATACTCGATCAGGCTCTCATAGTGCATCTTTTGCATCAGATTGCTATGCTATGGCTGCATCCAGTCTCTGTGATGAGAATGATCTTGTTTCATTTGACGAAGCACAAAATTCAGAAAATTGGATGGCTGCTATGCAATATGAATATGATGCTATAATGAAGAACCATACTTGGTCTTTATGTGACATGCCTCCTGGCAACTAAGTGGGTTTACAAGCTGAAGCGTAAGCCTTATGGAGCAGTTGACAAGTATAAGGCTAGGATTGTTGCAAAGGGTTATGCACAGGAAAGAGGCATTGATTTTGATGAGACCTTTGCACCTACATGGTGTATGACTATTGTTCAGAGCATCTGTGCACTTGCAGCCCATCATGGTTGGAATGTACATCAGTTGGACATTAAAACTGCATTTTTGAATGGTGAATTGCATGAAGAAGTGTATGTTTTTCAGCCCCATGGCTTTGTGCAGAAAGGGCATGAAAACCAGGTGTGCATGTCAAAGAAGGCATTATATGGTTTAAAGCAAGCACCATGTGCTTCGTATGAGAAGATACATGCCTATCTGATTGCACATGGTTTTGAGAACAGTCCAATTGAAAGCACCTTATGTATTAAGCGTGCTAATGATGTGCTTCTGATCATAGTTGTCTATGTTGATGACATTCTGCTCACTGGTCCTATTGAGAAGCATATTGTTGATTTTAAGGCTGATTTGCATGCCTCATTTGAGATGTTTGATTTGGGGAATTTGCATCACTATTTGGGCATTCAGTTTATGCAAATCGATGGTGGAATGGTGTTGTGTCAAACAAAATATATTGACACAATATTACAGCGTTTTGACCTCGAAGACTGTAAGCCTATTGCCACTCCTATGGAGACAGGTTTACGATTGAGTCTTCATGATGCTGGAGATGCATTTGATGTTGTCCTCTATCAGCAGGCTATTGGATGCCTGATTTACTTATGCATTACTCGGCCAGATATTCAATTTGTTGTCTCACAGATGAGCAGGTTTATGCATTGCCCAGGAGTCAAGCATTGGCAGGCAGTTAAGCGCATCTTTCGCTACTTGAGTGGTACTTGGCTACTTGGTTTGTTTTATCCCAAGGGGGGATCACTCCCGCAAGATTTGCATGCTTTTTCTAACTTTGATTGGGTTGGTTGCCATGACATTCGTCTGTCCACTAGTGGCTTTTGCTTCATGCTTGGTAGCTCATGTATATCTTGGTTGAGCAAGAAGAAGCCTACTGTGGCCATTTCCAGTTGTGAGGTTGAGTATAGGGCAGCTTTCATAGTGACTATTGAGTTTGTGTGGCTCAGATGCCTTATGGCTGATTTGGGTCTTGGTCAGTCTTTTGCCACCACCGTCTTCAGTGATAGTCAGAGCGCGTTGGTAGTTGCGAGGAACCCTATGTTCCATGCTCGCACTAAGCACATTGAGGTGCATTATCATTATGTCCGGGAGAGGTTCTCTGCTGGGGAGATCAGCTTGGCATATGTGCCCACGTAGGAGAACATTGCAGACCTTTTCACGAAGGCTTTGCCTAGGGAGAAGTTTGAGGCTTTCCGCAAAGCTTTGGGCTTACTTCCTTTTGTGGTGTGATTTCCACATATCTTGGCACTTCCTTATACATGAGTGCCAGCTACTTGTTCACCACATCACTCTCAGGGGGGATTTGTTGATATATTTAGGTAGTGATGTGTGTGAACACTCTAGGACCATCGGGGCACTTTTTTTCCTCTTTAGGAGGTTTTCTTCCCCCGGCTTGTATATACGCCTATTGCCCTAATGGGCTACTTATCTTTGTACATTCTCTATTCATTCAATATTCTGTGTTGTGCTCCAAGCTTCTTCTTCTTCCTTGTGTTGTTCACATTCTTTCGTAGACGTCTAACTCCAACAGAAGAAAGAGATACTTGTGTGGGTTAGAACATTGTTTGTCAAAGCCAAAGGTCATTTTCAATGGCTTATCTACAAAAATCAAAGGAGTTTGCTTCAACCCAATGTCACCAATGTAATGTGTGATTGCTAAACAACTTGCCGAGGAAGAATGTCAAGGGAGGAATCTCAAAATATTGAGCCTACATGGGAAAAAATATTGTAGTATAAATGGATAGTCCCAACCGCCTATTGGTTCCAATGCATTGCTTATTAAGTTGAAGATGCTTCAATATGACACATAACTTTGAAGAATGGATGCTTTTACAGAGTAGATGCATCACTTGGGAACTCTCAAAAACCTGCCTCCTCATCAGACTGCATTCATGGTAAACACCAAAGGTACTAAAACTGATTCTTTGAAAGATGGGGACAAAAAGAGGGACAAGAAATGAAAGAAGATCAACAAGTGAGAACTGAAAAATCCCAACTGTAGACAATGCATAAATGCATGATAATGGATTCTTAAATGGATTCCATCAAGCATGTTGCTAGTTCAATCAGCCTACGCCAATATTCAATAGATAGACTATTGGAAGTAGAAAACTAGTGGGTAACCAAGAAACATCTCCCACACTATCCTCATTTACAAAACATTGAATGCTCAAAATGAGTTGATAGCTACACTTGAAGATGCATTATTCGAATCATATTTAGAAGCATTCACATTGATAAAGTTGAACAAAATTAAGAAACCCACATGTGTGGTAGTTCAAGAAGTAAGAAATTCATCAGATCATAATTTTGAGGAAGAAATAATGCCACTTAAAAGAAGAAGGTGAGAGTTCACAAGGAGGTAAAGTGAAGCTTTGGACTTTTGCAATGAACTGCTCAACCTCCCTCTCTTGGAAGTACACCATTACAACCTTAAACAAAAGGAAAGAGGCGATAAGTGGAGAGTGAAACTGGTAAAAGAAGCAAGGTTGCCTAAAAAATATCCTAACATTGTACATAGTATTGTGTACATCTATCGAGGAGCTACAAGAGGAAGAGCTAGAGGCTTGGGAAGGACTTCAAGACATCAATCTAGAAACAATGGAGGCAAGTGTAGTTTCAAGTACAATATACAATACAAACATCTACTCGCACACCTTAAGAAAAGTGAGGTGCAATGTAAAGAATCTGAGTGCCAAAAAAGTACGATGATGGAGCACAAATATGAGTACAAGAACTTCAAGAATCACCTTCCAAGTAAACTTGAGCATGAAAATTATACAAAACATCTCAAAGATTTGTTCCAATTCTCTCAAGGATACTGAACATCTAGAATTCCCTTGAAGTGATGTTGTGAACAAGGATCTTGCACTCATGTATAAGGAAGTGCCAAGCTATATGGAAAGAGATCAATCCACAAAAGGAAGTAATCCCAAATATTTGCAAAAATCTTCAAACTTCTCCCTAGGCAGAGCTTTTGTGAAAGGTTCTGCAACATTATCTTCTGTGGGAACACAAGCCAAACTAATCTTGACAGTAGAGGAACTCTCCCCGGCATAATTATAGTGCACCTCAATCTGTGTTTCCCAAGAATGGAACACAAGATTCATTCCAACTGCCAATATGCTTAAACTTTCTATGACGATAGTGGTGGGAGGAGATCGAACAGCACCAAAATTAGATAAAAGGCATCTAAGCCAAACACACTCAACAATCGTTGTGAAAGCTACCCTAAGCCTCGCAACTAGAAATGGCTACAGTAGGTTGCTCCGTTCTCAACCAAGATATGCAATAGCTATCAAGCATGAAGAAAACAACGAGCGGAGACATGAGCAAACAACTAGTCTGAGTTAGAAAAGCATGTAAATTTGGAGGTAATGATCCCCATTGGGATAAAACAATCCAAAGTATCTAGGTACCACTGCTTGACACCTCATGTACATTCCAACCATGATGAGATGCAAGTGCACAAATGCTATGAACCATGGTGATACGGCATGTGGGAGGAAAGGTCTCATCAAATTCAATCCCTCTCTCTTTATCAAAACCTTTGGTAACAAGCCTGATCTTGTACTTGTAAACCATTCCATCATGCTTATGTTTCAACTTGTATACCCATCTAGTGCCAATGGCCATTTTGTTTGGAGGAAAATCACGTAAAGAGCAAGTAACATTCTTCATAATAGCATCATATTCTGATTGCATAGCAGCTTGAATGAGTATGATATGTCAACAAGCACATATAACTTGCTATCTCTCAAGGTATACATCAATCATTTAGGCATAGGTTTTGCCTCCTCTATGTAAACCCTCTTACCAACAAGTGCATCATGTAAATCTAGATTAGAAATGGACTAATTTTCATCATTATTTGAAACCTGTAAATGTTGAGAAATTGACTCATTTGGATCAACGCTTGATTATCCATGTGTAAAAAGAGGTAGCAAAGTGTCATACATATCTTTAGAGCTAACTGATGTCTCCTTTGTACATGAAAGTAATGGTTGAATTGCATCTTCCGCAAAAACAACATCAGGGTTGACCAAAATGCATTTATTTTGTGGATAATATAATTCATAGCCTTTGCTTTCGGAACTCTACCCAACAAAAATACATTTCATTGCTTTATCATCCAATTTGTTGCATTGTTGTTTAGGCACTAATGCATATACGAAACAATCAAAGACATAGAGATGAGCAGAAGATAGCTTGCGACCATGCCAATCCTCATGTGGAGTGATCGATTGTAGTGGTTTGGTGGGTCACCTGCTAAGTACATTTGTTGCACGCAGAACAACTTCAAGATAGAAGCTATGTGGTAAAATTTTTGACTTTTGACCATACACCTTACCATATCCATGAGAGACTTGTTGTTTCTTTCAATAAGTCCATTTTGTTGAAATTTATAAGGCGCTTTACATTGACATTTCATCCCATGCTGATCCAAAAATGCATTAACACTAGAAGACATGTATTTCCCCCTCGATCATAATGGAGGGTGGCCAATTTACATGCTAATAAATTTTTAGCCATAAATAGGAACTTTTTGAAGCACATTGACACTTTCGACTTGCTCTTTATGAGTACACCCATGCATGCCTAGAGAAATTGTTAATAAGAGTCACAAAGTATAGGTAATTCTCAAACAAGAATCTTATAGGTTCACAAATATCATTATGAAAAAGTTACAATTTATGAGCAGCTCAAATTGAACCACTTTAGGGAAGAAGGAATGCCCAATTTTGGCCAAAATAAATATAGCCTTATGAGCACGTTTAGAAGGTGCCTCAATTTTGGCCAAAGCTTTGCATTTGAGATAGCCTAAGAATCTTGAACTGAACTTACTGAATCATTCAGAGATTTTGCATATTCTATAAGCTTATATAGTTATGACATAAAATACTAGAAGCAATAATAACATCAACACTTTGAGAGATCATGAAGTGAATATTTGTCAGCAATAAATTTGACAACTAAGAAAATCTTGGCTACACTAGATGAGAATGGATTTTCTTGATCCCTACCATATATAAAGCATCGAGACATAGCTACAAGTAGTAGTAAATAGCCATTGTTCATTCTAAACAAGATAAGCAAACTATATTTGTTGGAGTTAGATGTCTGCGGAAGCACCCGAACAGCACAAGGAAGAAGAAGAAGCTTGGAGCACAACACACAATATTGAATGTATTACCACTAGAATGTACAAAGATAAGTAGCCCATTAGGGCAATAGGTGTATATAAAATCCGGGGGAGAAAATCCTCCTAAAGAGGGAAAAAAGTGCCCCGGTGGTCCTAGAGTGTTCACACACATCACTACCTAAATATATCAACAAATCCCCCCTGGGAGGGATGTAGTAAACAAGCAGCTGGCACTCATGTATAAGGAAGTGCCAAGCTATGTGTAAATCACTCCACAAAAGGAAGTAAGCCCAAAGCTTTGCAGAAAGCTTCAAACTTCTCCCTAGGCAAAGCCTTTGTGAAAAGGTCTGCAATGTTCTCTTGCATGGGAACATATGCCAAGATGATCTCCCCATGAGAGAACCTCTCCCTGACATAATGATAATGCACCTCAATTTGCTTCATGCAAGCATGAAACACAGGGTTCCTCGCAACTGCCAATGCACTCTGACTATCAATGAAGATGGTGGTGGTAGAAGACTAACCAACACCCAAATCAGCCATAAGGTGTTTGAGCCACACACACTCAATAGTCGCTATGAAAGTTGCCCTATGCTCAACCTCACAGCTTGAAGTGGCCATAGTAGGCTGCTTCTTGCTCAACCAAGCTATACATGAGCTACCAAGCATGAAGAAAAAACCACTAGTGGACATACGAGTGTCATAGCAACTAGCCCAGTCAGATTCAAAAAAAGCATGCAAATTTGGCGGTAGTGATACCCCCTTGGGATAAAACAACCCAAGTAGTTGGGTACCCCTCAAATAGCAAAAGCTGCATTTAACCACCTACCAATGCTTGACACCTGGGCAATGCATAAACCTGCTTATCTGTGAGACACCAAACTGAATATCTGGCTGAGTAATGCATAAATAAATCAACCATCCAACAACTTGCTAATAGAGAACAGCATCAAATGCATGACCAACGTCATGAAGACTCAATCGTAAACCTGTCTCCATAGGAGTGGCAATAGGAATGCCCAAATAATGATGCAAATGCCTCAAATAAGACATCTCAAATGAGGCATGCAAATCAGCCTTAAAATTAGCAATATGTTGGTCAGTAGGACCAGTGAGTAGCATGTCATCAACATACACAACAATGATCAGAAGCATATCATTAGCACGCTTAACATATAAGGTGCTCTCAGTTGGACTATTCTCAAAACCATGTGCAATCAAATAGGCATGCGTCTTTTCATATCAAGCATGTGGTGCTTGCTTTAAACCATATAATGCCTTCTTTAACATACACACTTGGTTTTCATGCCCTTTCTGCACAAAGCCACGAGGTTGAAAAACATACACTTCTTCATGCAGTCACCATTCAGAAATGCTCTTTCAATGTCCAACTGATGTACATTCCAACCATGATGGGCTGCAAGTGCATAAATGCTACGAGCAATAGTCATTTGGCAAGTAGGTGCAAAGGTCTCATCAAAATCAATGCCTCTTTCCTACACATAACCCTTTGCAACAAGCCTAGCTTATACATGTCAATTGTTCAATCACGCTTATGCTTCAACTTGTGTGCCCACTTAGTGCCAATGGCCTTCTTGCCAGGAGGCAAATCACATAAAGACCAAGTACATTCTTCATTATAGCATCATATTGAGATTGCATAGCAACCATCCAATTTTCTCAATTTTGTGCTTCATCCAATGAAATAGGCTCATTCTCATCACAAAGACTAGATGTAGCCATAACATAGCAATCTGATGCAAAAGAGGCACTATGAGAGCCTAATCAAGTATGATAAGACAAAGGTGCATCTAAGTTACTGTCATGCAAAGTCTGCACCAGCCATTTTGGCATAGTTTTTGCCTCCTCAATATCAGCTCTCTCATCAAGTGCATCATGTAAATGTGCATCAAAAATGGAATGATTTGCATCATCACATGAAACCTGCAAAGGCTGAGAAGTTGCCTCATTAGGACCAGCACTAGACTATCCACCTGTAAAAAAGAGGCAGGAATGTATCATACATGTCTTTGGAGCTAACAGATGTCTCCTTAGTACATGAAAGCAATGGTTGAATAGCATCTTCCGCAAAAACAACATCATGGCTAACCAAAATGCATTTAGTATGTGGATGGTACACACAATAGCCTTTACTTTCAGAACTGTACCCAACCAAAATACTTTTTATTGCTTTAGCATCCAATTTTCTATGATGTTGTTCAAGCAGTAATGCATATGCCAGACAACCAAAAACATGTAGATGAACAACAGATAACATGTGGCCATGGCAAGCCTCATATGGATTCATAGACTCCAGCGCTTTAGTGGGACACCTATTAAGTACATATGCTGCACACAGGACAACCTCAAGCCAAAAACTATGTGCGAAAGCCCCACGCGTGACCATACACCTTGCCATCTCCATGAGTGACTTGTTTTCCCGTTCAACAACTCCATTCTATTGAGGTGTATATGGCACTGTACACTGGTGTTTTATCCCATGTTTAGCCAGAAATACATTAAAATCAAGTGACATATATCCCCCCACCTCGATCAGAATAGAGGGTGCCCATTTTACATGCAGATAGATTTTCAGACAAAACCAAAAACTGTTTGAAGCACATAAATACTTCGGAATTTGCTTTCAATGGATATACCCATGCATGCCTAGAAAAATTATCAATGAAAGTCACAAAGTAAAGATAGCTTCCAAAAGAGGGTGTCTGCATAGGACCACATACATCATTATGAACAAGCCATAATTTTTGTGTAGCTCAAATAGAACCATCTTTTGGGAACGTGGAACATTGCATTTTGTCCAAAACCTAGCCTTCACATACATGTTTACCAGGTGCCTCAAGTTTGGGCAAAAAGGACACCATTTGAGATTTCTGCAGGCGTAGCAAACTAGCAAAATTTAGATGACCAAAGCATGCATGTCAAAGCTTTGCATCTGACATAGCCTGAGAATCATGTACTGCACATGCTCAATCATTCCTAGATCTTTCATAGTCTATGTGTTATACAACCCACGACATAAAATGCCATTTGACGGATCATGAACTGTACACCTATCATCAACAAATTTTACAACCAAGCCAATCTTGGCTAAAGCCGAAATTGATAATTGAGACTTCTTGATCCCTGGCACAAATAAAGCATGTGACAAAGTACCATCAGCAGTAGTCAGAATGATCTTACCAACTCCCATGAGAGGATAAGAGGAGTTGTTGGCACATGTGATAGTATTCCCTATAGGGGCAGGCTCGAGTGAAGAGAAGAAACTATGCTGCAAGGTAATATGTT
This sequence comes from Ceratopteris richardii, assembly GCA_020310875.1. Lineage (NCBI taxonomy): Eukaryota > Viridiplantae > Streptophyta > Polypodiopsida > Polypodiales > Pteridaceae > Ceratopteris > Ceratopteris richardii. Next base: position 40,768 of record MU260300.1, read on the forward strand.
TGGTCGCCCCACTATCAGAGTACCAAACATCTAAGTCAACTGCAAACATGCATTGCTCATGAGAAGATGGGTCGAAACTGCAAACAAAAGTAAACGCCCATTCTTCTTCCTGCACAAGAATAGCAGACTCTATTTTGGGTGTAAAGGCCTCTACAACAACCATTCTGGCCTCTTTCTTCTTTGCCTCTTTAGCAGCGAGTTTGGGACAAATCCTAATGACATGATCATTTGCTTTACAGTATTTACAAAACAATTTCTTCTTTTCTGATTTTTTTCTCACCTTTGTCTTCCTTTTTCGAATGTGCAACATTTGCAGATTTCTGCTTACTAGTAGATGAGCTCCATTTACCTTTTCCCTTTTGACTATCCACGAAAACTTGATATGCAACATGCATAATAGACATGTTCTGCCTAGATTGATCTTCCTGCAATAGAACAAAAACTAACTCCTCAAATGACAAGGCATTTAGATTGCCTTTCATCATCAGACGAAGAGTAGAAGCAAAACTTTGATATGAATCAAGAAGACAATTCAGAACAGTTTGCACAAGTGAACTCTCATGAAGAACTTCATGAGCAGAAATCAATTGTTCCTTCAAATCCTTGATCTTTGATAGAAGGTGCAACAAAAACTACAACACAAAGAGGAATCTGCAAAATATCACCATCTTTGACATCTTCTGCATCAGCTTGAGTACCTACAGTTGTAACAGTTGCAGCTGTGATAGGACATTGTTCAACACCTTGCACAATGTTCCACAATCCTTTTGCAACCAATACATGTCACATCATATAAGCCCATAACGAGTAGTTGGCACCATATAACTTATCCTCAATATCCAACATACAAAATACATCACTGCTTTCAGCCATGGTCGGTGACTAAAATACCTTGATGCAAAAGATTGATTGTATCTCAAAACGTTGAATAGAATGGCCCAGACTAATTCTGCTAAACCTATAGCAAACTTCGAGATGCTTATACTGGCAAACCAAAACTGGTACATAAATTGGCACAAAAGATGAAATAGCCTACACAAGCACTGTGATAATGCATTCGAAGGCTGAAAGGAGATGAGATCACGATTTTGGCACCATACAGCGAAGTTGTTTTGATCTCTAAAACACCCTGAGTGTGCTCACCAAAATTTGTGGGATTATGAGATTGCAACCAGAGAGGTGTCAACGATGCCCTAGATAAAGTGACGACTTGCTCTGATACCAATTGTTGGAGTTAGATGTCTGTCGAAGCACACACACAACACAAGGAAGAAGAAGAAGCTTGGAGCATAACACACAATACTGAATGTATTACCACTAGAATGTACAAAGATAAGTAGCTCGTTAGGGCAATAGGCGTATATACAAGCCGGGGGGAAAAAACCTCCTAAAGAGGGGAAAAAGTGCCTTTACGGTCCTAGAGTGTTCACACACATCACTATGTAAATATATGTACAGTATTTTAGGTGTAAGGCATGTTGGAGTTTGAAGTCTATGGAAGCATGAACAATACAAGGAAGAAGAAGAAGCATGGAGCACAACACACAGTATTGAATGTATTACCACGAGAATGTACAAAGATAAGTAACCTGTTAGGGCAATTGGCACGCATGTATAAGGAAGTTCCAAGCTATGTGGAATCAATCCATAAAGGATGTAAGCCCAAAGTTTTGTGGAAAACTTCAAACTTCTCCCTAGGGAGAGCCTTCGTGAAAAGGTCTGCAATGTTCTCCTGGGTGGGCACATATGCCAAGCTGATCTCTCCAACAGAGAACCCCTCCTTGACATAATGACATGCAAGTCAATGTGCTCAGTGCGACCATGGAACATAGGGTTCGTTGCAACTGCCAATGCACTCTAATTGTGAGTGAAGATGGTGGTGGTAGAAGACTGACCAACACCCAATTCAGCCATAAGGTGTCTGAGCCACACACACACAACAATCCCTATCACAGTTACCCTATACTCAACCTCATAACTGGAAGTGGCCATAGTATGCTGCTTCTTGCTCAACCAAGATATGCATGAGCTACCGAGCATGAACCAAAAACCATTGGTGGACACATGAGTGTCATAAAAACCAGCCCAGTAAGAGTTAAGAAAAAGCATGTAAGTATGGCGGTAGTGATCCCCCCTTGGGATAAAACAATCCAAGTAGTTGGGTACCACTCAAGTAGTGAAAGATGCACTTAACCACCTTCCAATGCTTGAAATTTGGGCAGTGCATAAACCTGCTCATCTGTGAGACAACAAATTGAATATATGGCCGATTAATACATAAGTAAATCAAGCATCCAACAACCTACTCATAAAGAATAACATTAAATGCATCTCCAGCATCATGAGACTCAATTGTCAACATTTCTTCATAGGAGTGGCAATAAGTTTGCAGTCTTCAAGGCCAAAACACTGCAATAATGTGTCAATATATTTGGTTTGACACGAAGCTATTCCACCATCAACTTGCATAAAATGAATGCCCAAATAGTGACGCAAATGCCCCAAATTTGACATCTCAAATGAGGCATGCAAATCAACCTTAAAATCAGCAATATGCTTCTCATGAGGACCAATGAGCAGCATGTCATCAACATATATAACAATGATCAGAAGCTTATCGTTTGCATGCTTAACATATAAGGTGCTTTCAATTGGATTGTTCTCAAATCCATGTTCAATCAGATAGGCATGTATCTTTTCATATCGAGCACATGGTGCTTGTTTTAAACCATACAATGCCTTTTTCAACTTGCACACTTGGTTTTCATGCCCTTTCTGTGCAAATCCACGAGGTTGAAAAATATATTCTTCTTCATGCAAGTCACCATTTAGAAATGCAATTTTAATGTCCAACTAATGTACATTCCAACCATGATGAGATGCAAGTGCACAAATGCTATGAACAATAGTCATTTGGCAAGTAGGAGCAAAGGTCTCATCAGAATCAATGCCTCTTTCATGAGCATAACCCTTTGCAACAAGCCTAAATAAACCGTCGGTCTCTTGTGTGAAAGGACCATTTTTAGGGCACATGTATATAAGTCACTTTGGGACTCTTTCTAGAGACTTTTTGCCATTGTGAAGAAGGAGAGCTCCTGATTTTCGAAATTGCTTCTTTCTTGCAGATTTTCATCTTCTCTTTGATCTTCTATGTGTGTGTAATGCTTGGAATGTGTGTGTAGGACTGTTGTCTACCCCCCCCCCCCCCACTGTTTTTGAGCTACTGTAGTGTGTGTGTGAGCTAGTATGAGTTGTGGAGTGAGTGTATGTGCTTCCCACCATTCACTGTTTTGGTCATAATTTGAAGCACAGTTGTCAAAAGTGAGTGAAACTATGTCCAGTAGATGCGTCTCGTCGAGAGCTTCAAAAGGAACCCACTATTTGCCATATTCGGAGTTCGAAGCTGAGAGAAATCCTCGATTTAGTGAAAACTGTTGTAAGTGGTATCGCGACAGAAACTTTCAGTATTTGAGTGAGTTAGAGAGGTGGATTAGTATTTTCTCATGCATGTAAGCTGAACCACTTCATTTCCCATCATGTGTGCACATGTCCTCATACACTTGGTTAGGTCGTTTCATCGGATCGACAAATAAGCGTGTGTCAATTCCTCACTATACGCACTTGTGTGGCAAATGAGATTTAGTCTCTTTGGCACAAGTCCTTAAGTCTTCTTGACTTAAGTACACATGTTTTTGGCACCGTTGCTTGGGAACATCTCAACCAAGGTGCCTTCGTGATGGTTATAGCTCGAGAGTGACGAAATCGTACTTGTAGAAGTGAATTCATTCAATGGCAAGTAGTCAACCACTTCAGCACTTGTTACTTCACATCCCATAGGTGTGTGTAATGAGTTTTTAGGTTTAGGGTTAGGAGAGAGGGAGAGAAGAAAGAGTTAGGGCTAGGTTAGGAGAAGAGAAGTGAAGTAGGAGTAGGCCAAGATCACCAAGAAAAATCCAAAAAAATTGCCAAATTAGTGTAGTTGAGTTCAGTCTCCAAGAAAATATAAAAACAAAAAATTTGGAGCTCATTTAACAGTTGCTTCTTCCTGATATCGTCTGAGCGCAACGACGAGTATCGTCCGAGTAGTATCGCGTTCTCCAGGCCTTCCAAGCTAGTTAGTGAGGTCAAGGCACAAGCAAGACATCACAGAGGTAAGATTCCATAAGATTGCAATGACAAAAACACATTAGAAGTGCACTAACACGTGATCACATGCGCATCTAGTATCGTGGGGTGGGACAGAGTGTTTTTTGGATTTCTTTGAGTGAGATAGTAGGCTAGGAGTGAAGAGGGGTGAGAGAAGAGCAAGGGGGAAGAAAAAGTTTTGAATTTGGAGGTATTTTGGCTTGAGTATCGTGATCGGTTGAGTTTCTGGTATCGCGATACCAAAAATTCCCTTGTATCGCGATACTCGCCGAAGTATCGTATCGTCGGTTACCAGCCTTGGTATCACGATACCACTTGTGGTATCGTATCGCCTGGTTGGTATCGCAATCGTGCTTTACCAAAGTGGTATCGTATTGCGGTCCACTTTCTGGTATCGTATTGTCTCTCGTCCCGGTGTCGTATCGCGATACCATACTAGTATCGTATCGTGCAAGTTGGCGGTATCGTATCGCCACTTGCATTGGTATCGTATCGTGTTGTTGTGAAATATTGTATCGTGTGACTACTAGTATCGTATCGTGCCTTACTCTGGTATCGTATCGCTAGAGCGTCCAGTATCGTATCGTGCAAGTTGGTGGTATCGTATCGCCACTTGTTGTGGTATCGTATCGTCTAAGAAGTCCAGTATCGTATCGTGCCCCAGTAGCAGTATCGTATCGTGCAATACACAGGTATCGTATCGTGGACTACATAGGCATCGTATCGCCCACAGAGTTGGTATCCTATCGTGCAAACTGGTGGTATCGTATCGCCAACTGCACTAGTATCATATCGTGAGAAGGCCAATATCGTATCGTGCTATAAAAGTGATATCGTATCGTCAGTAACCATAGTATCGTATCGTGCCCCAGTTGTAGTATCGTATCGTGCTCAACGATGGTATCGTATCGCCTGTTGATCTAAGTATCATATAGTTTAGTCTTCAGGTATCGTATGATGAGCTTGTGTGGTATCGTATCGTGGACAACTTGGTATCGCCTAAAGCAGTACCACCAAAAGTGGTATCGCCAGAAGTGGTATCGCCCAGAACTTTTGGAGCATTTTCAGAGACAAATTTGAGGCATTTGAGAAGCCACATAGGGAGAGTTTTAAAGACCTAGAGAGCCCCAGGAGGGTGAATAAACTTGAGGTCAGGAAGGGTGCTAAGCAGTCGGAGAAGTGTTATATCTTCTGTTGGAAGTGCCAATCAGGTCAGTCACCACTCAGTCTATTCAGATACCTCTAGTGACTCAGAGGAGGAGATACCCATGGCTTCAGAAGACATGCAGGGTCCCACTCCCGATACCAATGCAACCACGATACAAATGATAGTCATGCGTGGAGTAGGTGCAAAAGTTTCCTCATAGTCAATGCCATATTGTTGTGCATATCCTTTGGCAACCAATCTAGCTTTGTAGCGATCAATGCTACCACCATATTTTCTCTTAATCTTGTAAACCCACTTTGTACCAATGGCATTCTTTCCTTTTGGCAATTCACATAACTTCCAAGTACCATTCCTATGTATGGAATCCATTTCTGATTGCATAGCACTCATCCATTATGGATCGTCACATGCATCTTCAAAAGAAAGTGGTTCTTCATTACATGTTGTAGCAATAAGAGAATAATCCACAAAATTACTTGATGCATGGTGAGAGCTTGATTGTGTTCTACCAAGTAAAGGTGCACTCAATTTGCTATCCTGCAAAGTTTGTTTCAGCCACTTTGGCATAGATTTTGCACTCTTGATAGACATGCGTTCATTATGCAAAACATCTTCAATATGTACATCATGCGTGGGCTGAATTTCATGCTCAGTTTCAGCCATATTTTGACGCAAATATTCAGCCATATGTGGCTGGAAATTTCCAACAGTTTTGACAATTTTTGGCTGAATTTTTTCAGCCACGTTTGGCTGGAAATTCTCTGCATTTTCAGCCCGATTTGGCTGGAATTTTTCAGCCCTTTGAACCTCAGTTGGCTGGTCTACATGGCCATAGTCAAGCGCACCATTTTGGAACAAAGGCATGAGTGTATCGAACACATCTTGTGAGCTAACTGTTTGCAGTTTTTTGCATTCAAGTAGAGGGAAAACTAAATTATGAGCAAATACCACATCTCGACTCACAATAATTGTGTTCATCAATGGATGGTACGACCGATATCCCTTACTTTCAGCACTATAACCAACAAATATACATTTCTTTGCCTTGTCATCAAGTTTGTGACGTTGTTGTGATGGCACAAGAGCATATGCCAAACAACCAAACACACGCATATGACTAACCATAGGTTATGACCATTCCAAGCCTCATAAGGAGTGATGACTCTCAATGCTTTTGTAGGGCAGCGATTCAACACATAATTTTCACACATGACCGCTTCCATCCAAAACTTATGAGGAAGATGCTTTCCTTTAACCATACATCGTGCCATTTCAAGTAGAGTTCTATTTTTACGCTCGGCAACACCATTTTGTTGAGGTGTATATGGCACCGTACATTGGTGTGAAATACCTCTTTCACGAAGAAAATCATCAAACTCATGTGACATGTACTCACCACCATGATCCGTGCGTAGAGTCAAAAGCTTTTGTGAAGAAAACTTTTCAGCCATAGCTAAAAATGCTTTGAAGCAAGAAAATACCTCATTCTTTGCTTTCATAGGATACACCCATGTATGGCGAGTAGCATCATCAATGAAGGTAACAAAATATACATGCTTCCCAAAAGATGGAGTCTTGACCGGACCACATACATCACTATGAACAAGTTGTAATTTTCTTGTAGTGTGTGTATGACTATCTTTTGGAAAAGAAGCACGATGCATTTTTCCAAGAATGCAACCTTCACATGCATGCTTTTCAATGGACTCAATTGTAGGCAAACCAATAACCATGTCCTTCTTTTGCAAGTAAAGCAAACTATTGAAGTTTAAGTGACCAAAACGAGCATGCCAAAGCTCCATTTCAGCCATGGAAGAAGTATGAGCAACCAAGGCATTCGAGGCAGCCCTCTTGTATGTATCCATGCGATACAAACCATCACATAATGTACCGGACATCACGATAACATCGCCATTGCTGAAATCATGAACCATACACTTATCATCAACAAAGTGTACATGAAGTCCAGCTTTGGCAATCAACGGAACTGAAATTAAGTTCTTCTTGATACCGGGCACATACAATGCATTTTTCAAGAGAATCACACCTCCATTTGCAGCCGTAAGCTCAATTTCTCCTACTCCAATGATAGGATAAGAGGCATTGTTTGCACACACCACATGTCCTCCTTTAGGTGCATCTTTCAAAGAGGCAAAAAATCTTTTGCATGATGTTATGTGCTTTGAAGCACCACTATCAAAGAACCAATCCGAATCAGCCTCACTCATAACCATACATTTAGAATGTAAAGAAGCATCATAATGACATGTAACAACACATGCCCAAAAATCTTGAGCCATGTTAGCTTCATCATTCTTTGCATTTGCTGAATTTTCAGCAATAGACATGCCCGATTCCTTCTTCTTTTCATTGCATTTAGCAAGCTTTCTACACTCATCAATAGTATGACCAGCCTTCCAGCAATATTTGCATCTCTTCTTCTTTTGCAAATCACCATCATTAGAGGAATGAGTGGAAGAGGAAGCTTGAGGCTTTGGTTTTGATGAACCCAAAGCTAAACCATACTTGCTTTTCCCCTTTTGTGAGATAGCAAGTGCTTGCGTTCCCTCAATCAAACCACTCCTATTCACTCTAGATTGCTCTTCTTGCAAAAGAAGAGACACAACCTCATCAAATGCATACATATTAGGATTTCCTTTTGCAACCAAACGGAGTGTAGTAGCAAAGCTTTGAAAAGATTTTGGTAATCCTTTCAACAATGTAGAAATGAGTGATGCATCTGGAATGATCTCATCTATGTTTGCCAATTGCTCTTTCAAGTCCTTGATGCGTGTCACATACACATCCATCGACTCATTTTCAGTCATACATACATCCTCAAGTTGCTTCCTCAAGTATGCAACACGTGCTTCATTACGCACGGCATACAAAGAAGCAAGAGTGTCCCATGCCTGTCTCGATGTAGAACATGACCGAATGTGTGGAACTATATGACGCTTCACTAAAAGCGCAATCAAAGCATGAGCTTGAGCATCTTTTCCATCCCATCTAAGCTTCTCCTGTGTAGGTGGAGAAGGAGAAACTACTGTACTCGAAGAAGAAGCTCCATCTGTGACAGTAGACTGTGAAGTAGAAGCACCTTCCGATCTTCGATCTACATCTACCACTATGTTCCAAAGTTGTTTTGCAACAAGAACATGCTTCATCATGTAAGACCACATCGGGTAGTTGGTCCCATCAAGCTTATCTTCAGCTTGAAGCATGCCAAACAAGTCATTGTTGCCCGCCATTTCACTAAGGAACAAGAATGTGACAAAATCTTCACTTCAACGAAAACTGAAATGAGTGCTGAAATTTCAGCTCACAAACCGTCATTCTGATGGCGATTCTGACTGCACGAATGGCTTCAAAATGGGGGTAAAACCCTAGCGCACCTGATGGAAATGTTTTCGGGCTGCTGAAATTCACACTTCTATGCTCCGAAGTCGATTTGCACTGTTAAAGTGTGTGTGCGCCGCGACGCGAAAAACGGAAACTTGAGAAGAAGTTGAACCTGCTCTGATACCACTGTTGGGTGTGTGTAGAAGTGCAAGAGACACACAAGAAGCACACACAAGGAGCACAAAAGCAGCAAGACACATGGAGAAGATGATGGCTGGAATAGCTCTCTCTATTGATCAATGAATTGAATTGAAGTAAGAGTTGAATGATATCCCTAAGTACAAAGTAACACCACATATGAGAGTATCAAGTATGTGGTAACATGGGGAAAAAACCTCTAGCCAGCACTAGAGTAAAAAGTGTCCATGTATAGGGAAAAGGTTCACATCAAAGCTACTCGAGGAACACAGAAGTGTAACAGAGGTCACATACATGATTGACAACCAAGGGGTGGGATGTACTACTGATGAAGAGAATACAAAAGTAATTGGCAACCACTTCAATCAACTCCTGGGGGTGTCCACTCCACTCTCTTCTCAAAGGAACGATTTCATGGCTTCCATTTCTAGAATTAGAACAAAAATATTTCCTCAAAATATGGTGCAATTTCTTGATTCCCCCATCATTGACACATAGATTCTAGAAGTTATTGATTCTCTACCCATTGATAAAAGTTTGGGTCTTCACGGTCTCACCAATGAGTACTTCAATACATTCAAGAGTGTTTTGGTGAACCCATTATGCATGGTCTGGTAAGAAGCCCTACAATTCTGCACTTTGCCTAACTTTCTCAATGAATTTGTGATTAAGTTGATTCACAAAAAAACAGATAAACCAAGATTGAAAACCGGTGGCCTAGCTGCAAACTAACTATAATCTCTTCACGAAGGTCATATTGCTTTAATCTCTGCTCATGGATCAATGAGGACAAAAAGGGTTCATAAAGGGTAGATCCATCCTCCAAGATATTATGGATGTGTGGGAAGGACTTGAATATGTTAAAGATTCTTCTCAAAATGTCCTCTTTATCAAGATCAATTTTGACAAAACTTACAAATGCCTGGAGTGGGACTTCACTCTCCAATCCCTGAAAGATCTTAGTTGTGGATCTTAATTCATCAAGATGATCTCTACACTCATGGAAATTGCCTCCGCCCATATAAATATCAACGATAAAAGCTCTTAGGCAATCACATTAAAATGCTCTATCAGATAGATACCCATTGGCTCCACTTCTTTTTTTTATTGCAACAAACGACCTTAGATTCATGGTTAATCATCATGTCCATCTTGGACGAATTCATGGTGTGTTGCTTCCCCATAGCCAGAACTAGATGATGATGAGACTATTTGTCAATTACACAAATACTTTTGTACATAATGATCTTAATAGTATTGTCCCCTTTTGGCAATTTCTAAATGCATTCTGCATTGCTTCAAGATCAAGAATAAATTGCTCAAAAGAAACTATCAAGGCTATTTATGGGGCCCCTTTAAAATTTTTTCTTAATCAAAGATATTACGAGCTCTTAGTGGACAAATCTTTTGTATGTTCGAAATACTGATGGGTCTAGATGTTTCCATGGGTCCCATGTGGAATTGGGTTCTCGCAAAGCTTGAGAATAAACTTGCTTACTAGAAGGGCATGCAACTCAATCTGTCAGGGCATGCCATGGTGATCGACACCTTCCTTTCCTCATCGATTATATACTTTTTGGCATATGGAAGATCGAAAGACAGAGGCTAAACAAGTTGGAAAGAACTTGCTGAAATTTCCTCTAGAGATGAGATCCCAATAGGAAAGGTGTGCCAAAAATCAAATGGGTCAGATGTGCAAACCAAAAAGATTTTGATCGGTTGGATATTCTGAACATTGGAGGAATGATAGATAAGATGGTTGCCAAGTGGATGATTGAAGCATGGTGCAATGCAGAAGTTTCCTGGGCAATATTGATTCTCAAAAACCAATCTTTTCTTACGCTCGTGGGACTTCCTAGGTGGAAGGGGCATGACCTGATCACTTTAATTTGTTCTTATTTTTTGGTGAATCCCAAGGGTTCATACTTACTTTTCTCCCTATGGAAGAGCTCAAACAAGATAAAACCATATGTCAAGGTCAATGAACATTGGAAATGGGTAATTGGGATTAGAAAAAATGATTTTGTTTGGTTCCCTATTGTGGGAATCAGAGAAATCGACTTGGAGAACCTCCATAGGGCAAAGAAATTATGGAAAAGAGTTTCGTGTGTGGAAACATCTCTAGAATAAAGAAAGAAGAAATTGGATTAGATTTGAGGACATTGATTTGGCTAGATGAGTTGACTATGAAGATTGGTGCCTTTTAAGACACAAAATCCATTCTTGGGAGAACTCAAGGACTTGCCTCCTCTCGGACATGACCCCATGTGGATTGAAGGGTTAAGATGGATCAATGGAAACAAATTGGATAAGAAACTTAGTTTCAAAAGGCACTTGGATTTTTGTACCTCCCTTAACAAGATATGTTGTTTGAACTAACCCTATATCAGATGCCAATTTAAGTTCTTGGACCTATGGCATCCCCTCATTGAGAACAAAGAATTGATTCTTATGTGGTAAGTTCTCCACTATGGAATTTGGAATAATGTAAAAGCTAATAAAATCTATGGGGTCTCTATAGTGGTGTAAGCATTGTCTCTATGGTAGAGAAGACCTTGGTCACCTCTTCTTTTCATGCCCTAAGAGTCACTCCATTTGGTAGGCTCTAGGTAGGATTTCAAGTTTACATATTCAAATCAATTGGAAACAAGTCTTACCTAGAGAAGCCATAGGTTGCTCGTGTGCCTTGTGGAATGCCATCAGGGGGGAAGCAATTTGGAAGATATAGAAAGAAAGATGTGCAATCAACTTCAATGACCATCCAAAATAATGGTCGATTGAAAAAACCTTGGTATATTAGGCAAAAGAATATGTAATTTCAAGAAGTCCCCATCCTTCAAACACCGTAGGATTTTTGTCTTTGAAAATAACAAGATCAAAAATAAGTGGGCCACCCATGAAGGTGACGAAATGTTCATTAACCTTCTCTAAAACCATAGGATTTTTGTAACTCTCTCTAAAACACAGATTTCGTACAGTATTCAAGCCATCACTATTGTTGTGACTTTGGGTTGTCCTACCCCTGCTCTATGGAATGAAGGGGATCCCAAAGGAACTATGCCCCTTCAGTGTACAATTCTTCTTTTTTTAATTCAAGCACGGGAGACTAGGCTTCAATCGAACTTCCTCTTTAAAAAAAAAAAACATCTATTATTCATCCATCCTAATAGTGTCAGGAGAGCACTCGATTGTGCCTTATAACTAGACTAGATAAGATTTTGGAATATAATTATTATTACAAGATCGCCCATGTAGGGAAATTAATACAAGAATGTGTAACCGATATAAGAAGTCCCACAACCCAGAACTGATAGGTATGGATAACTAGACTAGATAGAATACAAGAGATCCCACAACTCGTGGCCATAGGTATGAAACAAGATATCTAAATTACAAGGACTCTCTTGAGGGAGATGAAATAGATATAGGAAATAACTTGACAAGATCTTGTACTATGAGATTACAAGAGGACAAGACTAGATGTCCAAGGACTAGACTAATCAAGACTAGAACAAGGAACATGACAAGAACTAGAACTGGAACTTCTAATGTACTTACTTGGTGATCATGGCTCCTTGAGCTCCCAGGTGCACTGGCAAGACTGAGAATATGTGTGGCTAACCCCTCCTTATATAGGCTTTTCAAGGGCAATATAAGGGTGGTTATGAATTGAGGATGTCATCGATTCAAAATAAGACATTTGGATGTTAGAATCCAGCAAGTACATAGACAATCTTAGGGTTTTGGCACATTCGGGATACAATGGAGGAATTAGTTGCTCCAAATTCTGAACCAATCATGAGATATAGAAATTCACATGGAATCTAAGGTTTAAGATGGTTTTCTTTGTTTCCATGACATCACCTCCTCCTCAACCGACGAGTTCCACGAGGAGCCACCATGTTCTCTAGCTTGGGTTTCATTGGATTCTTCCTATTTTGAACCTTGGATTTTGTGCCTTGAGTAAGCAGAACTCCTTGTCCTTTACCTTCTTATTATCTTCATAATGTGTATGGTCTATATCATTTGTAATGATTTGTGGGCCTTCAAAGATCATTTATTCGAATTCTTGAGGAATAGTGTCTTGATTATTCAACACTTCTAGCTCTTGGACTTGGCTTTCATTGAACAATTGATTGTCACATTGAATTGCTTGATTGATAACATCATCCAAGGTATTTTCTTGAGGCATGGATAGCAAGAGATACTTCACTTCATGTTTAAGGCCACTTTGGAACTGATTTATCATGTAGTCTTCTTGATATGTAGATCTACGAAATAATATCTTCAAATTTGAGGCATAGTTCGAGACCAATCGATCACCTTGTCATAATTTTAGACTTTTCCTATCAAATCCTTTATGGTAGATTGAATCTCCTTGCATATGGAATCCATGGTGCTTGATCTTGATGAGGATAGTCTTTCCAAAATGTCAGGGGAGCACTCAATTGTGCCCTATGATTGGACTAGACAAGATTTTGGAATTATACTTCTTATTACAAGGTCAACCACACAAGGGAAATAATACAAGGATATCAAACTATTACAAGAAGTCCCACAACCCATGACTGATAGGTATGGCTAAGTGGACTAGAGATTATATAGGAGATCCCACAACCCAAGACCATAGGTATGAAGCAAGATATCTAGGTTATAAGAAATCCTTTCAGGGAGATGAACTAGATACAAGAAATAGCTCGACAGGATCTCGTACTATGAGATTACAACAAGATAAGGCAAGATGTCTAGAATACTAGACTAGACAAGACAAGACTAGAACTCTAATTGGAACTTGGAAAGTACTTACTTGGAGATCACAACTCCTTGAGCTCCAGGGATTGGCATTGGCAAGACTATGAATATATGTGACCAACCCCTCCTTATATAGGCTTTTCAAGGGTAGTTCAAGGGTGATTATGAATTGATGATGTCATTGATGATGTCATCAATTCAAAACAAGACATTCGGATATCAAAAATCTAGCAAGTAGATAGTTGATCTTACGGTTTTGGCACATTCCGAACACAATGGAGGCATTAGTTTGTCCAAATTGTGAACCAATCAAGAGAGAGAGAAATTCACATGGAATCTAAGGTTTAAGATGGTTTTCTTTGTGTCCATGACTAATAAAATCTATGGGTGTCCATGACTAATTATCTCTGTGGTAGAGAAAACCTTGGTCACCTCTTCTTTTCATGCCCTAAGAGTCACTTTGTTTGATAGGCTCTGGCTAGGATTTCGAGTTTACATAGTCAAATCAATTGGAAACAATTATTACCTAGAGAAGCCATAAGTTGCTCTTTTGCCTTGTGGAATGTCATCAGGGGGGAAGCGATTTGGAAGAAATAGAAAGAAAGATGTGTGATCAACTTTGACAACCATCCAAAAGAATGTTTGATTGAAAAACCCTTGGTGTATTAGGCAAAAGAATATGTAATTGTAAGAATTCCCCACCCTTCAAACACCATAGGATTTTTCCCTTTGAAAATAACAAGATCAAAAGTAAGTGTGGCACCCATGAAGGTGACAAAAAGTTCATTAACCTTCTCTGTAACTCTCTCTAAAACATAGATTTCCTACAATATTCAAGCCATCATTGTTGTTGTGCCTTCGGGCCATCCTATCCCTACTCTGTGGGACGAAGGGGATCCTAAAGGCACTACACCCCTTCACTAGACAATTATTCTTTCAATAGTTCAAGCAAGGGAGACTAGGCCTCGATTAAACTTCTCTTTTTCTTTTTAAAAAAAATCATCTATTACACATCCATCCTAATAGTACCATCCAATTTAAATTATGAGAAAAATTTTATATTATATTGTAGAAACAAAAAGTATCAACCCCATGCATATTAATCGTATCCATCCATCTAAAAATATGAGTGGAAGTTTCCAAGATACTATAAATACAAGATGGATCAATTTGAGCCAAAAAGTGTAAGTTGAGTAAAGCTAAGTTTTTCCAAGATACTGTAAATACAAGATGGATCAATTTGAGCCAAAAAGTGTAAGTTGAGTAAAGCTAAGTTTTCTCAAAGTTATTTATCACATATTCATTCCTACAATGATAAATATGCATTATGGATGTATATAATTCAAGATGGATCATCAGCATAAGCTAGACAAAGATTCAATACACCATAAAATCAAATCCTATCTTTCCTCATTGTAAAATTTAAAATATATTAATTAAAGATAACATTTGCAAACATTGAAAATAAAAAATGCAAAGGATGTAGATGGACTAGAAATCTATCATATCTTCATCTTGAGGAATATTTGTGTTGGAAATTTAATTCTCTTGTAAACTAGTGTAAAGGTGCTTCTTAGAGAGGCTACAATTAGCCTTTTTGAGACTTGACCACATTCCTATGAAGCTATATCTTCCATAAGGCTTCTCATATTATTTTTTTCTATATTTGTGCAAAACAATCGCTTCCCAAGTGAGTTGACCACCTTTTCTACCCTTAGAACTTTAACTAAGGTTCAACAAATTTTGAAACTCAAGGAGCTTAAATGAGATCTCTCAACTATTCATATTAACTCGTACATCCAACGCACTAACAAGGTTGGACTTCCATTTTGATTTGTATTACATCATTTAAATTTTTATGAGAATTATTTATCAACTTTTCTCTTGTCAACAATTGCCCAAGACATTTTGATTTCAAGTTTCTCTCCCCTCAAAACATTGTATCTTTCATGTATAACGGAGGCAAGACTAGATGTCCACTCCCTTGATCAAATCAAAATGTCTTCTAATTTATAGTCCTTTCTGAATATATCATGTTTTGTACGACATTTGGGAGGTAGCGAAATTCTTAGCTCTTTTTTCCATTCTTCCTTGAAAAAGTCCAATGATTGAATACCAACATCCTAATGGATTAATTCAAATATTCAAATCTCATTTTCAAATGTCGGCCCAAACTTTGAAGTCTTTCTTGAAAAGTTTACCTCATTTCTAATTTGATGTAAGATTGATTCTTATGTAAGGAAACTAAGTCTCTCAAGCCTAGTTCAGATCATCGACATCAACAAGGCATGTTAATGTTTAGCATGTAACATTAACAAGGAATTGAGTTCTATCTCAAAAATTAAAAATTTAAGCCTTTTCTACAAATGTTGGAGCAAACTTTGAAGCTTTTCTCATATAGCCTCATAGCATTGGTAATACCTCCTCTTGATTCTAGTGATCATGAATTCCAAAGCCCTAGATCTGATTTTAATCAACTAGCCCAATCCATTCTGAATATTAAAATGTTCGACCTAATTCAAAAAGTGGTAGGATGTTTAAATATTACAATGTGTGACCTATTCAATGAGAATATACTGAGCATTCATACATTTACACTTTAGAGTGCCCCAAAGTGAGCACTAGTCGAAGCATGTATTGATAAGATGAGCCCGTCATTAATTGAAAATTTCATCATCCATTTTTGTATAAACTTTTTAACCAATTAATTTATGTATAGGATGTGCATTCCCCATTCATCTTCCAAAAGGCCACAAATATCCCAACTACTCTCCAACAATGCCCATTCCATCAAGATCTTGTTCTAACCAGTTCTTATGTTGGACGCCAGCTCTCATTAGATTTCAATGCACCATGACTGTGTTGAGTCCCATGGATTTGTCTTCTATGTTGAAAAATACCGTCTCCATGGACTGATATCATACTGTGTCATCCCATCCTCAGAACCTCTATAATCCTATTTTAGGAGCCACTTTGATACCAACAATGCGTTTGTTTAAATACCTATAATCTCATGATCCATTTTTCACCTTGAAGCAATACACAAGCACGAACAAAATGTTTAAATATTTCAAAATGCTTGAATACATGCCTTTCTCATTCTAAAGGAGACCGTTTGTATCATTAGCAAATGGTTTGAAACAAAGTTGAATGTTGTCTTCTGCCAACCAAGACTATCGACTACAATTATAAAAAGAAGACAGCCCAGGACATCCTTGCTTGGAGAATATTTAAACCTCAAACACCCAGAATACTTTCTCTACTTCTCACATTGACAGGAGTGTCAAGACTTTGTTAATGACAAGAGTGTCAGCATATTATTAATGAAACATACACCAAGATCCATGTCAAGAAGAAATTCTAAGTAATCCGTTCCAACATTTCATAGACCTTGCCAAGGTCCATCTTAAAAGAAGCTGAATACTTTCTTGGTTTCGTTAAGCATATTTGATGTCCCCTCGCATATCCACAGAAGCATCAAAAATGGATTCTCCCTTTGAAAAAAAATATTCCTAGCCAAGTCATTTATCCCAAAACCGCATAAGCCTTCGAGTAATTGCATTAGTGAAGGTTCACAGTCACTCTCCGAAGCTCCATCCTATTTAAATCTTTCTTTCAGAAAATTATCTTGATCACACCATGTAAATTCGAGGATAAAACCACACATCTAAGTCCCGCACCAACAACACAAGATGGCAAGCTCTTCAAATATTTCATAAGGCTGCATTGCAGGATCATTGATTCTCCATCTCTGTCCAATCAATAACAGGTCTATAGCTACTGCAACTCCTAACTTAATTGAATGAGAGTGACGTTGGTATCTCCAACTGTACAACTTGCTATCGTACTCTTCAAATACAGTCCATCTTCTCTTATATCTCATCTATGAGAGTCAAAACAGCTCGAGAGAGATCCTTGAAATGGTTCGAGAACAATTTTATGTACTCTGGCTTGGGTAGCAATGGTATCACATCCACTCACCAATTGTTTCCGTAGCAATCTCAGCTTTACCTCACATTCAATCTTGATACATGTCATGCACACATACATATACATGTGCATATACAACAAGATGTGTAGATGCAACAAAAGCCTTGTATACATACAATATCATGAATGCAAAGTCACTTTGCACAACATAGTAGCATGAGGGGCGTCTGAGACAAAGGCACTATTAAAGATCAAAATGCCAAATCAAACACATCCAAAATCTGTTTAGAGTTGTGTACCTGATGATGCTGTAACAAACCTCACACAGGTACAAGGAACACATACAATGGCTCCCTAGATCCCACGTTCATGATAAGATATATACATGTATATAAAATAAAGAACAAAAGCAAAAATATAACAAAAGGAGAACATTGAATGGTGGAACTACAGTGGCTTCTGAATAGATTGCATACACAAAGGGGAAGGATAAAAAACACAAGACTAAAAGAGTCTAAAGATACTTCAAATTTCCTGTGCCCCTCGTAAGGATAATTGAAATACTACTAACTGCAAACTTCAAGATGCAAACTAGGAGATTTATAGAGCAACAACTGCGAAATTGAGGATAATAATTTTTTGTCCCCAAAACATTCTTGTTCATTCAAACATTGATAATCTGGATCATTTTCTTTTCTTGTCCAAAAGGTAATGACATTCCCTAGGCACTTACATTCAGGTAAGGATGATACATTTCCTCATATAAATCTATACAATGAAAGAGAAGTAGTTCAGGTGATGAAAGCCTCAGTTAAGCAAATAAAAGTAGTCATTCAGGAGACTAGTCAGGAGCATCCATACAAAAGCATTCAAGACCCCTCGCATCCATACAAAAGCATTCAAGACCCCTCTAGTCTCAAACTAATAAATTCACTGATTGTTTGACCTTCACTAATTCAAAGACAAATCATTCACTGGTTTGAACACTCTAGGGGCCCACTGTAACCTCAGAATATGACATGTAAAGATTATTTATCATTCTGCCATGTCACAATTCATATAATCGAATGATTATGAAATTCCACAAATATTCAACCCCTTTATCTCTTTGACGAGGAATGTTTCCCCTTGTAATCTGTCACAGCAAAGCCATTGTCCTGCATGCATAAAAACTAAAATTAGCACTCTTGCAGCATTATCCAGAAAAAAAGATGGCAGCCTTGCAGACCTTGTGCATGGATGCTGCAGACTCTGATTCCATTGGACTGGTGAATAAGCTGTTTGAACCTTGATATGCATCCAGTGCATCCAGAGTTAATTGCCAACCACACAAAGCAACCTTCATATTTGATTCAGCATTAATTGCTGCTGCTGCAACAAAGCCATTGATCCATGGGCAATAGAAATGGTGTCTATGAATCGGATCAAACTCTTCTCCATATCCCCTTGATCGTCTATGACCTTTCCGTCTCCCTACAGCATATAAAACAGACAACCAAGACAGTCAATCACAACATTCCTGCAAGCAAATTTGGAAAATCCTGAAAGATGCACAGAACCTTCATGGTGAGCTACAGGAGCATCTGCTTTCAGCACAGGACTTGTCAACCTACTGGTGGTGTTAGCTTGAAGAGTAAGCGTATTATTGGGGTTACCTAAATCCACCGACTTGTCACATAGTGACCCCTGACTGCCTTTCTGTTTACTGTCCCATGACTCCTCAAGACCAGAATCCTCACACTTCACGCCAGAAGAAACCTTTGCCACTGACAGAGAAGGCACAACTTCAGCACTATCAACTTGATGATTGAATAGATTGGGCTGCTTTGCATCATCTGGCAAAGATTGCACTGTTTGTGCATGTCCAGGAACTGATTCACTAGTTTGCCTCTGCGGATCTGTCACTTCAGTCATAATCTCTTCTTCATTCATAACGCTTCCCATCTTGTCGGCACACAAATCAGCACCATGAATTTCAGCTTCATGACTTGCCCCCATTTGTACACTTCCACCACTAACTCCTACACTCAAACCTTGTGTCATGCCAATAGCAGGATCTCCACATGCTGCTTCACAATCGACTGCTATATCAATATCACCCTCATCACTTGTAGTAACTCCAAGATCAGATGGACCAGCAAGTCTATCTCCCATATTACCCTGGTCACAAGTACTCTGTTGTGCTTGCTCAATATAGTTGAGGTCCTCGGTTCCTACTCTTTCATTCTTCTCCCAGCTAAATGCAGTGCCTTGAAAATCTTCATCTCGTGGATAATTTTCTACACTTTCCATGGAATTTTCTGGCTTCGCTTGGCTGGTATCCATTGCAATCACAGATGAAGCATGAAGTGAGTTAACTGTCGGCTGACCTACAAGTGTCCTTGGCTTATTGAGCTCCTGCAAGATTGCTTCCCGGCGGGTTCTTTTTAGTCGTTCCAGATCATCACTTTCATAATCACAGCCTGCCACATATGCCAGCTGCTCAGAACCTGAAGTCTCCCCAAATTTCCTCTTAGAAGACTCCCCGACAAAGTACCTTTTCTTTCCTACTTCTCCATTGTCTGCCTCATCACCTTCAAAATCTAAAACTGTCCCTTCAATGCTATCGGTTCGATGCATCCTGCTTTGAGGTCTGTCCACAGTGCTCCCTCCCTCATCCATCCGACACCCTGGAAAACCAGGGCCAAAAGATTCATATGAAGCAGCAGGTCCACCCATTTCACTGCCTTCTGGCTGTCCAAAAAACTGCTGACTGCCAGTCACAGCTTCGGCAAGTCGAGGATCAGCTGCAGAAGATCCAGGAAGAGCTGGTACATTTGCAACTGCAGCTGCTGTCTGAGTGAGACTTCCTGGGCCATCATGGGGAAACATTTTTCCTTCAAAAGTCCCTTCAGCCTCCAATGCTTCATCCCTGCATTCTCTTTCCTTGTGAGAAAGTTCTACAGGGCATAAACCATGAACTCCACTAGTAACACTTGCATTACGTTTTAGAGGTCCCATATATTTCTGTATCGGTTCAGGATTATTTAATAAACCTGAAGTGATCAAGGTTCGAGGCCGTGCAGCTGTTGCAAACAATTTGAGGCCAACTGTCGCCCCACATAAACTACAATCTAGCACAGCAGATGCAGGATTATGATTAAATTCAGATGGTATCATCATGTTCTGACTGACACCATGCTTATCCAATCTGGTGGAGTGAGAGGACAAAAGTAATCCATCTGAAGGTCCTTCGTTGGGGTCAACAGATTTATCTTTCCTTTTAGAATAAGCAGAGTGCTCCTCACAATCAATCAAATGTGGAAGAATCCTCGGTTCCCAGCCACAGAGACTGATCAGTCTTTGTGCCTGCACGGGTAAAGTATCAGATAAATAATGTTTCTCGCCAATGATACAGCTAGCAAAGAGGTAAAAAGAAGGACCTGCAAGTACAAGTTGTCTGCTGCACTTAATGAACAATTTCTTACATCTTCATCATCCAAGCCTCTGATATTCTCCCTGACAGGTTTTGCAAGAAGTCTATCGATTTCACTACCCCTAATAGATTTCATTTCATCAATTGCTGAACAACATATCACAGGCAAAGAGGAGAATTGTAACAGTGAGTCACAACGATCATTGAATCCTCCAATCAGAGCAGGAATAACAGAGGGTAAAAATTGAGCTAAACTATCTGTGCAAGGATTTCCTCTCCACGGGCAAAATGGTTTATGCCCTACATCCAGATGTTGATTATAGACCTCCACTGCATCATCCAAAACATGACATAAATAAGCACTAATAATATGTTCTTTCTAGTTGCTAGACCCCCCCAAAAAAAGGGAAAACAACAACAAAACAAAACGAACAGCTGTGAATCACTCACTCCCAACAAAATAAAGAAGAAGTGGATGTACCCTCATGTTGAGACCATGAAGATGAAAGTGGAAACTTAATATGACCACCGCATGCCTCACAAGAGATCATATCACCACCATCAACACTAACCCATCCTCTCTTTGCACAAGCAAGAGGTCCACAGGACTGTAAGAAATGAACACAGAAAGTCATGCCTGCATTTTACCGAAAACAGCTTAGCCTCCTGATATACATAAAAAATATTCACTCAATAGACCTTTGGTACGTTCAACCAAACTGCTGACTTGAAAGTTGATAATCGCTTCAATAAGTCCCCTCTATCCCAAGGCCTACAAATAGGCTGACCCAATCCTGGTGTTGACCCACCACCAGTGCTTCCACTTGTTGCAGAATTCCATAATGCCTGAGGACCTGATTTTGATAGTGAGCCTCCCTTCCAGCCCTTATCCAAGCCACACCAATCTACACTAGCCATGTTCGCTGGAATTGCAGGTGATGAAGCCCCTGCAGAGCTGCAAACATACTGACTCAATCAGACATATAGTACAGAACGTGAATGATGTGCTTCAGAATTTAGGAATCAACAAATGCATCACTTTTTGAAACTCGATAAAGAGCTCTCAAACATCTATGAAAGTTTGGTTAAATGAAAACTGTTGTTGAGCCGATCCTGAGACCCTTGACCACGAAATTCTGACTAATTGAATAAATATGATAGTTTTGCATAACATCTATCTAGAAAATACTCTTCATTTCAATGATGCCTACTTTGCTAAGTTACAGGAAGCTTATGCTATTTTTGATCCAATAGTAGACGTAATGCCAATAATACAAATATTATTTCTTCTTTTGGCTTTTGTTTGGCAAGCTGCAGTCAGCTTTCGAAAGCATTTTCTGATATAACTGAATTCAAATTGTTTTCTTCTATCATTCTATTGCAAAAGTTGTTTCACATAAGATAACATTTGTAACAAAAGAAAAGAAGAAAAAAGTTTTTTTTACAATGAACTACAAAATGAATAACTCATCCTTGAGTTTTCCTTTCGTACTTGCAACCAGGAGTGTTGGAGAAATTCTACTTTTAAAATAATCAAGGGCTTCTCATCCTAGGGTTCAATAAATAGGGTTTTCCAAACATTTTTTGTTATAAAAGCATGAAATATCACTGACCAAATCAAAAATCTTAATCAAAAATTCCAAGCTTTTCATGGGAAATGCACACATTATCTTGTGCTTCTACATTTAAATAAGCCCTAGATCTTGTGCTTCTACATATAAATAAGCCCTAGATCGGAGGAAATCAGAGATAATGCAACTTCAAGCATATTACGCAATTTTGTGCTTTAAAATTCAAAATTAAGCTCTAAATTTGGAGATCATTGGTTTTTAGTATTTTTTAACTTTATTTCAATAGTTGCTTGAAAGCGTTAAGAACTTGGCTTCTAACTTTGGTCTATTGAAACTTAGCTTTCAGCATAGCTTTTAAGTTTTTTTCAAATAAGCTTTCCAATCCTTAATGACTTCTATAAAATGAATGGCTTGGATGCCCTCTTTTGTAACTTAAGATCAAGACGCTTGAGGAAGAACTTACAATCTTTTCTCAACTTCTTAAAATTAGGTGCACAATCTTGACCTTGAAGGATATTTTGTGAGTACCTCCTATCTCAAGATACTACCTCTATTTCCCACAAGGCAAACCCCAAACTCCCCCAAAAAGAAAATGCAACTAAATCTTCAATCCAAAGACCATGTGGCAAACAATTTCACCATGCATACAATCAATCAAATAATATGACGTACCCATTAATGTCACCAATGCCCAATAGAGTGTTGAACTTGATAAAATTCTCTCTCTCTCTCTCTCTCTCTCTCTCTCTCTCTCTCTCTCTCTCTCTCTCTCTCTCTCTCTCTCTCTCTCTCTCTCTCTCTCTCTCTCTCTCTCTCTCTCTCTCTCTCTCTCTCTCTCTCACACACACACACACACACACACACAAAGATCAAGCACGAACATTGAGACATAGGGAGGTATGTGAAAATCAACCATAATAAAGCCTAAAACAAAGCAAGCTAAAGATAGGAAAAAATACGCCCCAACTTTCAATTCTAAGGCTTCCAAAGAGATTATTTGGGATTCCAAATTAAACATAGATTCTATGATAGATATTGTCAATTCAATGCTTTGATACCATAAATTGATTACAGCAATTATAGCTCAAAATGTCAAATTTCACATTTGTATTAACTTTCAAGACATAGCAAGGTATAGTATGAATTTACAATTTTGCTAACTAACCAAACTACGTCCCAAGACAATGATCTAACTAAAAGACTTACAATTTGCATGCACTCAACATTAGCCTTGCATTCAAGTAGTGAGATGTACTACTTTAATGGGTATTACTTAAGGGTTTGATGGGAATGTATTAGAGCACATATCATAGCTCTTTTTCATAAAACCATACTTACAGAACATATTAGTAGAAGAGCATGGAACAAGTCCGCATCAAAACCTTAAAAATTCTCTACGTACCCTCAATTGGCACTTCAGTAGCAACATAAAACATAAAACCAAGTAATAGCATTTTGAAAAGCATTTAAATATCGAAACCAAATTTCATTAACCGTTTGTGAAATATTTAAAAAACCAAGAAATATTCTTAGAACTGTTTCTTACCTCCAATTCTCAAAAAAAAATGCAACGTCAAAAGGTTCTAGGTAGACACACTGAGTGCTTAAGTGTACATGAATTGCTTCAATACTAATAAATATGCACAAGGATATAGATTTGATTCCCAAATTCAAATGGAATGACCATCTAGAATTGTAGTGCAAGTAGAAAAGAGAGATTCATAATTCATTAAAGTAATTGCAATGCTTGAATTTATGAAAATACATGTACAAGATTATGATATATCATGTACTCACAATCCATGAATACAAAAGACAGCTTATGAAGGGTAAAGGATAATAAGGTTTGAAGATGCTTAGGTTGATGAAGAACTCTAATGTAAACTCTCATAAATGTACCTCCAAGAGTTATATGAGCATACTCTACTCCAAGCACTCCATGAACCTCCAAAGTGTTGTAAATACTCATCCACCTCCAAGTACCTCCTCCATCTCTCCTTCACTTGAACTACTCCATTTCTTCAACGAGCTTCAAAATAACTTCTTCAACTGCTTGATTGATGAAGTATAGCCTTGGAAATTTATAAGCATGAGAAGCAAACCCTTTTTTAATAATAATCTTAGCAAATGTAGCTTTCTTCTCTACTTTTTTCCCAAAAATTTGCGATTCGCTTTCCATTACGAAAGCAAAAGGTGAGATTTTCAAATTACAAGCCCTAGGATTCAAATTGAAGACATGTTCATAATGTATTGAGGTAATCCATGCATCCACATTACCATCATCCATGTGCGGAAAATACAATTATCTCTAAAGCAATGCTCTCTTTGAGTACTAGGTACTTCTACCCTAACAATGACCATTTCTTCTAAATGGGGTTCATGTCTTTACGACAACAAAACCCAAAACAAATTTTATAAGTGGAAATATAAAAAAAGTAAAGAGCAAATGGTAAAGATCTTTTAGCCCCCTCATCACCTTTGTTGTACAATTTGATGCTCGATTATTTACTCCTTGCATGCCACAATTAGCAAAATGCAAAAAATATTGATCCTTGACAATGTCCACATAAAAAGCACTCACTTTGTGAGTCATACATCTCCTTCCATAGTTATTTTGATGGACCTATAACTTCTCCATTACTTCCACTCACAAAGCATAAGCTTTGATCTACTTAGTCAAACGTATTTCCATGGTGAAAAGTTCAATAAATGGAATCTCCATATCCAGCTGGATTGTGTTCAGACATGTCACACAATTGCAATCTTAAATGGTTCAAAGTATATTTATTTATTCAGTTTCTTTTCTCTCATCTCATGGCCAAATATAGGTCTTCACATTGTTTGCTGACATTTTCCATTGAGCTTCTCTAAGAATTTATCACAATTACAAAAGTAAGGAAACCTTTGTTTCCGCTATTCCAAACCTATTCCCATTTCTCAATTTCTAAACCTTCTTATATCTATGATTCTAAACATAAAGAGAACTTGATCACGGAGAAACTCAAGATAAACAAAATAGCAATCATAACATGCACAGAATCTTGTAAAGTTATCGAGAACACAGTCATAATGTAAATAGTACTCTTAACTATTTTGAGCTAGTTTCAGTATGCGGTAGTGGATTACTCCGATGACAAGTCATTTGGGGCAGTCCTCGTCATCGTTGCCACCAAAAGGCAACTTGTATCCCGGTGGTAAAAGCCACTGACAACTTAGGCAGGCTTACCGAAAGTAGATCATGACAAACGTTTTTACAGGCAAAAACGGTAACTAGAGATACTAGCGCATCGAGTCAGTAAAACTGGTAATCAAACGCCCAATTCCAGCATCTAACTAAAATCTCTTGTTTTGCAATAATCCGTATTGATGCTAATAGATATTCCCTCGCGGGAATCAAGAGAATTCTTAAATTTGTTTTCCTGACTATGCAAACAGCCCTACGCAGGTCCAAATTCTCAATTCAGCATTTCTGAAGGCGTAGAATTTCATGCAGAACCCTAAGATTGACGCACGCGAAATATGTTCTCGGACGCATAGTAAATAAATCAATCCAAGATTGTAAGAAATAAAGATCCGCAGTTACCTAGCAGCTGGAGTTGGAGAAGAAGAACCAAAAACTGCCTTGCCAATGTCGTCCGCCATGGCTTGGAAAGGTAGGGGCAGCACGAGAGTGATAGAGCGAGAAAAAAAAAATAGTTAGGGTTTGCAGGTCATGACAGCGCTCAGTGGTCAAGCGCAGACACCCATCTGCATCCGGAGTTGTCTTTTGACGGTCGTCTATGCCCTTCAATGGTGGAGGTTTTCTGAATATAATACTTTTTTTTTTTAAGAAAGCTCGGCGGAAGCTTACTGTCTTTTGCTTTAATTAATGAAAAGAACAACTTTGGAGGTCAAAGTGGGTGTAGTATTCATAAGACCTCGATATCCCACAAAGCAAAGGGTTAGCTCTATCCCACAAAGCAAAACCTCGATATCCCACAAAGCAAAGGGTTAGCTCTATCCCACAAAGCAAAGGGTTCTTTTCCGAACGGCTTGATTCTCTATCAATGTCTTTAAAATTTGTAGATGTTTTATTACCAATAGAAGCTTTTTTTTTGGCTTTTTTGGATGTAGTCGATAAATTTATTGAATTGAAATTTCCATGCAATCTTCTACTCCATGATTTTGAGTTGGAAATATTGTTTAGTGATATGTCAGGTCCACTCAGAACTTGAGATTCCACACTTGCGTTTTCAGCATTTCCCTTTTTCATTTGAGTCAAGATTAAGTCCTTCTTTGACACCTACATAAAAGCTTGGCATTTCATAAAACACCACATCTTTGTTTACATTCACTTGTCGTGTGAGTGGATTGTAACATTTATATCCCTTTTGCTCAAGGGAGTACCCAATGAAGATACATTTTTCTGCTTTTGGTTCAAGTTTCATCCTCAACTCGTCAGAAACATGTACATATGCAATACAATCGAATAACTTCAGGTGTGATAAGTTTGGCTTTTTACCTGTAAACTTCTCTTCATGTGTAACTTCATGTACGGTAGTTGTCCGAGTTTTGTTCATGATGTATACGGTAGTGTGCACAGCTTCTATCCCAATAACAATGGGGCATATTTTTCTCACCCATCTGGCTCTTGCTATTTCTGCAATATGTCTAATTCTTTATTCAGCAACACCATTCTGTTGTGGTGTGTGCTTGCATGAAAACTACCTTTGAATTCCATGATTTTTTAGAAAACTATTAAACTCATTTGACATGTATTCACCTCCTCCATAAGCTTTTAATGTTTGAATATACCTCCCTATCTACTTTTCCACCATAGCCTTGAAATTCTGGAAGTGAGTAAACACCTCACTCATCTCTTTCATGGAATATACCCATACTTTCCATGTATGGTCATCCACCAAAAGTGACATAAAACTTGTAGCCTCACATAGATGTGATCTTTACAGGACCCCAAATATTTGTATGTACTATTTCTAGCACATTCTCACCAACATGCTTGTCATGCAGAAATGATACCCTTGATTATTTACCAAATTGGCATGCTTTACATACCTTTTGCATCTTTGCAATCTTGAAATCTGGTAGTCCATTGACAAGCTCCTTTGACTGCATCAACTTCAGCGTCTGCAAATTTGCATGTCCAATATGCTTATGCCAAATCTCTATGTCAGCAATAACACCTACATCTTTTACAAACATGGTTGGTTCATTTCAAGAATTTTGACATTCAAGGTGCTACCCACTTTGTTTCCTTTGGCATTCAACCTTCCATTCTATTTGTACTCTTCTACACATAAACCATCAGCATTGAACCTGATTTGTAATCCCTCATCAACCATTTGTCCAACAGAAACCAAATTATTTATTATATTCAAAACATGCAGTACATTAGCAAGATGTTTTACCTTCCCATCCTCCATGCACAGTGCTATGTTTCCAATATGCTCAATAGGATGTGATGTATCATTGCATATTTCAACAAGTCCAAGAACAGACAATTTCTGCAAACTGTTAAACCATTTTGCATGGTTGGTCATGTGAATTGAGGCACTTGAATCAACATACCAAACATTACCATTCGATTTGAAACATCAGCGGACATTGTATTCATCATGTGACATTGGACCATGAATAACTTCTCTAAATCATATGCACTTATGGATGCATAGTTGTTTTAAGACAAGGTGTTGGGGGATGCTTTAGTTGAAAGGGGCTTGAGTGTTTGTAGAAGAAGTATGGAGAAGAAGAAGAAAGACAATTGCATCGGAACCCTTTGTGTCTTGATTAACAATAAAAATTACAAGAGCTTTGTCTAGAATAGGACAAAATGTTCTCTATGTGTAGTAGTTAAGTCAAAGAAGCACACTTGCAAGTATACAAAGTATCACAATTGCTTTTGTAGTCAAACTTTGTGTCAGTCCTTCACCCTGTCTAATAGCTTGCCCTTGTGCACTCCTCGCACTCAAGCTTCCAATAAGGTTGAAGGGTTTGTCACTTCTATTGTCGACATGCAACACTTCCTTGTTGATACTTTGTCACATCTTAGTTGTTCTCTATGCACTCTCACTGCATACTTTATCATCTCCTTTGCACACTTTTTCTATTTCTTTGCACACTTTCCTCTCTATGTAAGTATTGTCCAAGTGTGCGTCTTGCTCTCTCTTGCTCTCTAAGTGTAGAGTATGCTCTTGCTTCTTGCTCCCTTAGTTTAACTCTAAGAATAATGCTCTCTATTGTGTGTCAATTCCCCTTACATATGTCGCTTCAACTACGTGTCTATCTTGATGCTTACTATGTTGTCCCAAGAACCTGTTCATGTAAAGACCAACAACTCCCTATTTTGTCATGTAGTGACTTTATGGAAAACAAAAATTTTAATGGGGGGCTACATAGAAGCTCTTGCGTACCATCTTCACTTCTTGTCTTTTCCACTTTTGACCTTAATTTCTACAAAATGTGCACATAAGGGAGGGCTCATGTGTGTTGAGATATCAAGCTCAACATGTGATGATCCTGGATGACACGTACTAGTTTTTTCATTTCTTTGACATGTATAGTGGTCACGCTGGTCAGGGATACTCCATTGAGCTTTATTAGATTTATCTAGGGAGAGTGATGGATCATTTTTCCCGCATACCTTGGAGAAAAAGAGCATGTCTGTAAGTGATTATACCTTGAAAATCAAAAGCATATGTGAGTCACTTGCATCTATTGGAGTGATGTTGATGATGATGATAAGGTGGAAGTATGCCTTCGTGGTTTAGGAGCTGCATATAAGCAACTCAGAACTTCTATACAGACTAGGGAAAATATTCCAAATTTTGTTGATCTGGTATCTATAGTGATTATTGAAGAAAATAATATTACTGAGGATTCAAACTCCCAAGGAAAGCCCAGTTCTGAGCGGGTATTCTACTCTAGAAGAGGAAGAGGCAGAGGTAGAGGTTTCGGAAGGGGAAGAGGAAACAATAACCAAGACCAAGGTCAACAACAGAATCATGTAGGAGGAAGAGGACAGTTTCGAGGCAGGGGGAGCCAAAGAGGTCGCAAGAATTTCCAAAGAAATGATTCAGGTAATGATAGTAAAGGATGCTGGAATTGTGGTAAACATGGACACTTTGAACATGATTGCAAGTTGAAGAATTAAAATAACAGAAGGCGGCAAAACAACTATGCATCCACAAGTGCAGATGATTCTAAGAAGCTGTTTATGGTTCAACATCACATGATGAATACAATGTCTGCTGGTGTTTCAAAATCAAATGATAATGTTTGGTATGTTGATTCAAGTGCTTCAAATCATGTGACCAGTCATGCGGAATGGTTTAGTACTTTGGAGAAATTGCCAATTCCTGGATATGTTGAAACAGGTGATGACACATCACATCCTATTGAGCATAAAGGAAACATAGCACTATCGATGGAGGATGGAAAGGTAAAACATCTTGTTGATGTGTTGCATGTTCCAAATATAATAAAGAATCTGGTTTCTGTTGGACAAATGGTTGATCAGGGATTACAAGTCAGGTTCAATGCTGATGGATTATATGTAGAAGAGTACAAGCAGGATGGACGATTGGTTGCCAAAGGAAACAAAATGGGTAGGATGTTCACCTTAAATGTGAAGATTCCTTAAATAAATGCAGCCATGTTTGCAAAAGGTGCAGGAGTTATTGCAGATATTGAGATGTGGCACAAATGGATTGGACAGGCAAACTTGCAAAGACTGAAATTGATGAAGTCAAAGAAGATTGTCCATGGACTACCAAATTTCAAAGTTGCAGAAATGCAAAAGGTATGTGCAACATGTCAATTTGGTAAACAGTGAAGATCATCATTTCCACATGACAAGCATGTTAGTGAGAATGTACTAGAAGTAGTACATACAGATGTTTGGGGTCCAGCAAAGACCACATCTATGGGCGGATGCAAGTTTTATGTTACTTTCATTGATGACCATACACGCAAAGTATGGGTATATTTCATGAAAGAAAAGAGCGAGGTGTTCACTCACTTCCAGAACTTTAAAGCTATGGTGGAAAAGCAGACATGGAAGTACATTCAGACATTAAGATCTGATGGAGGAGGTGAATACATGTCAAATGAGTTCAGCAATTTTCTAAAAAATCATGGAATTCGGCTTCAGTTTTCATGCAGGTACACACCACAACAGAATGGCATTGCTGAATGCAAAAATAGACATAATGCAAAAATAACAAGAGCCTTGATGGCTGAAAAGAATATGCCTCATTGTTATTGGGCAGAAGCTATGCATACTACTATATACATCATGAACAAAACTCCGACTACTGCTGTACATCAAGTTACACCTGAAGAGAAGTTTACAGGTAAAAAGCCAAACTTATCACATATGAAAGTTTTTGGTTGTATTGCATATGTACATGTCCCAGATGAATTGAGGACAAAGCTTGATCCAAAAGCAGAAAAGTGTGTCTTCATTGGATACTCCCATGAGCAAAAGGGGTATAAATGTTATAACCCACTCACACGACAAGTAAAGGTGAGCAGAGATGTGGTATTTGATGAAATGTCGAGCTTCTATGCAGATGCCAAAGAAGGACTAAATCTTGAACCAAATGACAAAGAAAATGTTGAAAAATCAAGTGTAGAATCTCAAGTTTTGAGTGGACTGGATGCATCACCAAGGAATAATTCCAACTCAAATCCTTGGAGTGGAAGATTACGTGGAAATTTCAATCTAGAAAATTCATCAAATACATCCAAGAAAGGTAAAGAAAAGCTTTCTGCAGGTCATAAAACATGTGCAGGTTTTGAAGACGTTGATGGAGATTCAAGCGGTCCAGAAAAGAGTCTTGATGAGGAACTTGGACTGCCCTCTGTGAAGACTCCAAGAGTAAGAAGGGCACATGCAATTGATACAAGGAAAAGTGACCCAGGCCTAAGAAGATCTGGGAGGATGCGGAATTCAGTGCAACGATTGACGTATGACAGTTATATGGCTCGTCATTGTTCCTACATGACAAAGGTAATACAAGATGCTGAACCTTCTTTCTTTGAAGATGCAATTGGAATTGTAGATTGGGAAAAAGCTATGGATGAGGAGATGGCTGCACTTTATGGAAATGATACATGGAAGCTGGTTCCATTGCCACAAGGAAAGAAACCCATAGGCTACAAATGGGTTTACAAGGTAAAGCATAATGTTGATGGTAGCATAAGTAGGTATAAAGCACGATTGGTAGCTAAAGGATATGCACAGACATATGGCATTGATTATGAGGAAACATTCAACCTTGTAGCTAAAATGACTACTGTCATAAAACTTGTTGCATTAGCTACAACAAAAGGATGGACTTTGCATCAGATGGATGTGAAGAATGCTTTCCTACATGGTGAGTTAAAGGAAGAAGTATATATGGACTAGCCACAAGGATATGAAGATTGAAAGCATCCAGAATATGTTTGCAGGTTGCAAAAGTCTTTCTATGGGCTGAAGCAAGCCCCTCGTGCATGGCATGCAAGGATTGTTGATTACTTAACCAGCATTGGGTTTTCTATGTGTGATGCAGATCACTCACTATATGCAAGGAAGGCTGATGATGGCATCACTATTGTGGCTATTTATGTTGATGATCTGATTGTAGGTGGTGATAATGAAGGAAGCATCAAAGAGGTAAAGCAACTTCTTATGCAAGAATTTGACATGAAAGATCTTGGTGTGTTGCATTATTTCTTGGGCATCAAGTTTATACATACAAAAACAAGTATATGGATGTCACAAAGGCAATATTCCTTGAATATGCTGCAAAAGTATGGTATGGCTGATTATAAGCCAATTTCTATGCCATTAGATCAGAATTTGAAGTTGGACACTACATCAGGTGAAGCATTGGAAAATGCTACTATGTACAAGAAAATTGTGGGAAGTCTTATATATCTCACAATTACAAGGCCTGATCTAAGTTATATTGTTGGACTTGAAAGTCAGTTTATGCAGGTTCCCAGGAAGCCACATTTGGATGCTCTAAGGCACACTCTACGTTATGTGAGTGCTACTTTGGATTATGCATTGTTTTATGAGGCTGGTGTAGATTTGCAGGTTTATGGATACACCGATGCAGATTGGGTTGGTAGCATTCCAGATAGAAGATCTACTAGTGGTTTTCTATTCTCACTTGGGAGTGAAGCTATTACATGGAGCAGCAAGAAGCAACCCACTGTTGCTTTGTCGAGTACAGAGGCTGAGTATAGAGGTGCTTCAATGGAAGCATGTGAGGCATCATGGCTAGAGATGCTACTTGCGGATTTAGGTGTGGAAGTGCAAAAGCCTATCACCATTTATTGTGATAATCTTAGCAGCATACAGTTAGCACGGAACCCTGTTTTCCATGCTAGAACAAAGCATATTGAGGTACATTATCACTTCATCAGAGAGAAGGTATTAGCAGGTGATATTGATCTTGTTTATGTGAGAACATATGAGCAGGTTGCTGATATTTTCACCAAAGCACTTGGAGCTGAGAAGTTGAAGAAGTTTCAGGAGATGCTTGGATTACAGGATATGGTGTTGAGCTTGAAGGGGAGTGTTGAGATATCAAGCTCAACATGTGATGATCCTGGATGACACGTACCAGTTTTTTCATTTCTCTGACATGTATAGTGGTCACACCGGTATATGTCAGGGATACTTCATTGAGCTTTATTAGATTTATCTATCGAGAGTGATGGCACATTTGTTCCTTGCCAGCTCACTCATTCGCGGACATTAGGTTTTTCCTTATGTACTGGTCTTTATATATTGCACTTGTTGTATTCTTGTTTTTAGGTCATTCTTGTACATTCTTTTTTATGTAATAGAAGAAGAAGAAGAAGAAGAAGAAGATCATTCTTCCTTGCCTCAATCTGTGTGTATGCTTCTCTTTGAGAGTGAGATTGTGTGTGTGAGCTCTCTTCCTTATCTCCTTCATCGTGACAATGTGGACCTTCCATAACACTTTAAAACCCTTAAAAATCCTTCAAAAAGACCTTTCTGGAACCTCAATTTAACTTTTCTTTCAAGATCATTCTAAAAAGTTATTTGTGTATTACTTGTGCACCCATGTCCTTGGCCATGCACCACTTTTCCAAGTCATCATTTTCACTGTTGCACAACCTATGAAGTTATCCATTGGTTGGCTCAAGAATTTCCCGCCACCTAATGGACAATCTGACATGGAGAGGAAAATTAGGCAATGAGCACTTTGATAGAAGACAAGAGACCTCCAATTGTATTCTGAATAACAATGGAATGTGAAGAATGTCATAATCGAAGAAGAATTTGTAAAGAAAGGGGTTGGGAATGGAGGAGGGAACAAAAGGGGAGGGAAGGGAGAAGGGGAAGGGAAGGGAATGGGGAAAGGGAGAACAAATGAAAAGAAGAGAAATAGTAGCACACAAAATTTATACACCAAATAAGATCAATCCCTCAAAAGAACCATCCATACAAAATAAATGAAACAATACAACCAGCTAGCCACAAGTCTAAATCATATAGGAATGAAATATGAAAGCTAACAAAGAAATGTTGAGCCAAAGCCATAGAGGTGATGATGGTTGGACACAACTATCAAACCCAAATGAAATGTAGGCTAAGCAAGAGCTCGATCATCCTAAGATTGTGGTGGCAAATGCGATGGAGCATTGGAAGGTGAAGGGGCATCTGGTGGAGCACCTATGAACATGGATGGTGTATTATGATCTATGAGTGTAGGCCGGAGGTGATGGGGGTATAATAGATGCTTTCTCAGTTAAAGTTGTAATTCCACTAATACATCATCAAAGATGATTGTGCTCATGCTTGACCATACTACAAGTTGGGTTGTCATAGAGGCCAAGGGAAGATTGATGGCATAGCTCCAAAAGAGCCCAATTCGTTGAATTGGACTTTACATGGAAATGGTCAAGCTCTTGCTTGACAACCCCCAATGAAGATCGATATGACTGCCATTGGGAGACAACCAAAATCCGAATGCGAGCGATCGTGGAAACAAAATCCAAGGAATGTCATGCAGCATTTGTGCCATCAAGAGCAATGACAAGGAATGGAGGGTCATCCTAAATGGGGGTTCTTGCAAGGGGTGGTGAGGGGTTGGGGGAGAGGGATGAGGTGGCAGATGGATAGGTGACCTAGGTAGGGAAGGCCGAGGTGGGGAAGTGGATGTGGTTTCTATGGAAATAGTATGTGATGTAGCAATGGGGTGGTCAAGAGCTGGCTGAGGATATGGTGGTTGGGAAGGCGGAGCAAGTGGGGATGGGGAAACAAGGCTATGTTCAGGGAAAGAGTCAACTAGACATGCACGAACTCCATGCAAGGGAGCAGGTAAAGGAGAGGGAGAGAGAGAGAGAGAGAGAGCGAGAGAGAGGAGAGGGAAATAGAGAGAGAGAGAGGGAAGAGAGATAGAGAGAGGGGGAAGAGAGAGGTAGAGAGAGAGTAAAAGAAGTAGAGAGAGAAGTTTTTTGTCATAAAAAGTAATGGGGCCGCTTTTTTGTTGTTGTTGTTATGGAAATACGTTAAAAAATAGATAAAAAATCAAATAGATTTCTAGAAAAATGCCAAAAAATCAAGAAAAAGTTCTACAATTTGGCCATAGCCTCAAGATGCCTCTTCCACACTAAAAACACTAGAGAAATACATTTTCTCATCTAATCCAACAATAAAAAGATCATTTGAAAAAGGAAAATAACTCTAGAAAACTCATTTAAAAATTTCAAAAATTTGAGGAAAAATCCTGAAAAATTTCCGATAAGATTCTCATGAATTGAGTGATGAAATGACCTCTAAATTACATAAAAAAATTTAAATAAAAAGTGTGACATCTATTAAAAATGAAAAAACTAAGTAGAAAAGAGTACAAGAAGAGTTATGTATTACCTAGAGAGATTTTTCAAGTTCTAGGTGATCCAAAAAGCTTCATTTTTGTTGATGGTGATAGGCCTTGAGCCTAGAGATGTTGACTAGTGGTTGCACCTCACCATCCAAAGTCTCTAACAACATTGCACCCCATTGTATTATTTCTCTAATTTTGTACAATCCTTCCCAAAGAGGAAGCCACTTGCCTCACAATTGTGTCTATAATTGTGTTCTATGTAAGAGAACAAGCATACCGGTGTCTGTAATTTGTTTGTCCATAAATTTCTATCATGAGCTTCCTTCCTTTTGTATTGTGTCTATCCAACTGCCTTGCTGCATGTAGGAGAATTTCCTCCAAATTGTTGAGTGCAGATAGCGTAGCAAAGCCCTAGGATCCTTCCTTACCTGCATAGATTCTATCTAGGGTGAGCCATGTAGAAATTCAAAGGGCTCAATAGGAATTACTCCATAAACCAATTGAAATGGGGAGTGTCATGTTGCTTCTTTGCATGCCAACCTATAGGCCCATATTGTACTTAGATAAGCAATGCCCCATGTAGTGGGCTTTAACATAAATTCTTTCCTTAGCAGATACTTTATTTGTAGACTTTTCTTGCCCATTGGCCCTTGGATAATATGCATAGGAAGTATGATGGAGAACCTTGTACTTGTTTAAAACTTCATACAAAACTTTATTGACAAAGTGTGTTCATTGATCAATGCAGATTTCAAGTAGACAACCAAACCTGCAAAAAATATTGTTGTACAAGAAATCGGTAAATGTTTGAGTTGTGCAATTTGTGAAATTTGGAGAAACGATAGCCTCGACCCAGTTAGTTGCATAGTTAGTGGCAACCAACAAATACTTACATTTTTTGAAAATGATGCAGGATAGATAGGCCTTGTAAAATACAACCCCAACTTCTCAAATGGTTGCCATGATGTGGAGATGACAAATGGATTGTGTCTCTGTTTTGTGGGTTTATGACCACATCTTTGATAAACATTACATGCATGAGCCCTTTCATTTGCATCTCTGAATAATGTAGGCCACCATAAGCTAGCATCTAGGATTCTATGGCTCATAATATGCCTAGGGAGGTCCCACAACCTAGTCCTTTGTGTGTTGTCTCGATGATGTGCCTTGCCTCCTCTTCTTTCAGGCACTTCCTAAGAAGATTATCCTTACCATATCTATATAGTTTGCCTTCAATAATTGTAAAAGGCTTGCTTTTGATTAGCAATCTCTTCATTTGCACAGAATTAGCTTTACATGGATACTAGCAGAGTCTTGATAAAATCTTTGATATCATCATACCATCCTTGTGCTTTAACTATGAACAACTCAACATCTAGGAATTCTTTTTTCACTCCACTTGCTTGGTCCTTTAGGCTAATCTTATACAGATGATCAACCATAACATTTTCCCTAGCTTATCTATGTACTACAATGAAATCAAACTCTTGAAATAATAGAAGCCACCTCCATACCCTTCCTATTGCTTGTGGCTTGTTTAATAGATAACTCAATGGTTAATGATCATTAATTATGATGATTTTCACCCCTAGCAAGTAATGGTGGAACTTTTGGATAGCAAATACCATTGTCAAGGCCTCCCTCTCTATGGTACTATGATTCTTTCTACTTTAGTCAAAATCTGACTTGCATATTGAATGGGTCTATCCAACTTATACTCTTGACTATGTTATGTGAGAACTACTCCCATTGTATAGGCACTTGCATCTACATGGACATGGAAAACCTTAGACCAATTGGGTGCGACAAGAACTGGTGCAACCACTAGCTTGGATCTCAATGTCTAATAAGCCATTTCCTCTTCATTGTCCCACTTGAATGAGACACATGTGAGCCTATCCAATAGTCTAGCTATGTATGTGTACACCTTAATGAATCTCTCGTGATAACCAAAATGACCCAAAAATCTTTGAATTTCTTTTGGTGATTTAAGAATGGGTAGCTTTAGTATGGCTATGATTTTTTCTGGGTTAGGGCCCATACCTTTAGCAGACACCACATGTCCAAGGAGGGTACCTTCTGTCACTAGGAAGTGACATTTACTAGGATTCAACTTCAAGTTTGTTTCCCTACATCTACTGAAGACCTATTGCAGTTGGATCAAATGATCATCTAAGCATTCCATAGGAGTACTAGTGTAGTTACCTGAGAAGGATGAAAAGTCATCCATGAAAATTCAAAGAGCCTCCAAAAGCAAAGGTCCAAAAATAAGGTTCACTATTCTATTGAAAGTGGTTGGGACATTTCTGAGTCCAATAGGCATCTTAATATAAACAGATGTCCCCTAATGAGTGATGAAAGTTGTCCTTTCCTGATCCTTAGGATGGATGGATATTTGGTTATACACACTAAATCCATCCATGAAGCTATAGAGTGTATGTCCAACCACTTCTTTTATGACATGTTCTGCAAAGGGCATAGGGAACCCATCCGAAATTGTTACCTTGTTAAGTGCTATGAAATCCACACATATTCTGATATTGTTTGTATTCTTTTTGGGCACCATGACCATGGGAAATAGCCACTGTGAATGATCCACTAGAATAATAATTCCAACATCCTCCATTTTTTGGATCTCTAGGTAGACAACCTCAACATACTTTGGATTTCATATGTAGCTTGTATCCCTTACTGGTTTGGATCCTTCAAGCAATGGAATATTGTGCTCCCCAAAACTTGCAGTTACTTCTTCCAAATCCTTGTAAAACCATGCAAATACATCCACATGAATTTCAGAAAAGATGTTACCTTTGAAAGCATTTCTAGATGACTCCATAACCAGTTGGCCACTAATATAGGATGAGAGTTTTCCTTATTGCATAGCCGAATTTCTTTGACAAGGTTCCTATCCATCAATCTATCTAGAGATTCTTCTGCATCTTTGGGATCTTCCATCACTTTATCCCAAATCGATTGAGTCTCATATGCAATAGCACTTTGTTCTTTGTTTTCTTGCATCTGCCTTGAAGGGATTTCATGAATGGGAAAAGAAATATCTTCAATAGATTGATTGACCTTGTAGTTAGTTTCTTTCTTTGTATTTGGGTCAACTTCCTCTATGTTGTAATCAAGGGGCATTTTCTTCCCTCTTCTATGGCATGTCACTGGTTCACCCAATCTAGCAACTTGTATGGTCTTCTCTTTATCTTCATAAACTTCTTCTGTGCTTGAATCATTTGGAAAAACTCCATAGCAAGAAAATGAGTCACCCACTTATAGCCATACCAAAATTTCTTCTTCCTCATATAAATCCAATTATGAGTTGTCCATCATATCTTTTTCCATACAAATGCCAATTGTTTGCATCATGCTAGTATGTCACTAGTTGTTTGGTACTTTTTTCCTTCATGTTTTACCCACATAGTATCATTGCCCCAATCATGTAAAACACTGGCATGCCTTAGCCAAGTTCTTCTAATCGAGAGAGGAAATCCTCCATCTACTTGTGGTAATCTTAGTACAATGAAGTCCAAAGTAAAGATGTTACCTTGCACCTCAACTAGAAGTCAGGGCATCACTCCCATTGATCTTACTCTGCTTTGGTCGGCCAATGTCATAGTGAAGGTGGCTAGTCTTAATGGTTGAAGTCCAAGCTTTTCCATAGTATGATCAGGCATCAAGTCAATGCATGAGCCACCATCCACTATAACTCCTTGTAGATGTTGTCCTTTAATAGTAATAGAGAGTCATAGACTCTTATAATCTATAAGGGGGCCTTCGCTTATAACTTTACCCTCACTCATAGAGCCTTTGCAACCAAATTGGATGTGGTGGCTTCATCAATGATCTACAGAACTTCTGATCTGAATTATGCATCCATTTTTAATAGATAAAAAATGCTAACCTCCCTTTTAATGGGTTTAAATAGTCTCGAAGCCTCGGATTCCTTAGGAGCATGGGCCATGTGTGACTTTTCAAGCTCCTTTTGAGCCTTGCGAAATGCATATCCAATGGCTTCACTTGTGCTTGTAAGCTCTTCTTTTGGTTTTTTCTCTGCACTTGGAGTAGATATGTCCACAAGTGTCCCCTTTTCCTTGTTTAGTCAATTTTTACTTGATTATTGGCATGTTTCTGCTGGAGGAACGATACGCTCAACCCAGATGACCACTCATTGCTTTTTGCATCAATAGGAGATGAGAGCGATATTCCAGGAAGATGATCAAAATTAAAGGAGTAAGGTGGTGCAAACTCGAAAAGGACTATTGAGAGAACTACCCAGTTCACCTCCAACCTCACAACCATATAAATCCTCTCTCTCACCATGCATCCATTGCATGAGTGCCATGTGGCCTCATGCCCTTAAACCCCACTAGAGGTGGCTCACACCTATTTATATCATAACATTTCCTTCCCCTTAAGTTCAGGTTTGTCCTCAAACTTGGTCATGAAAAGCATAGGTAACAAAGAGAAAGAATATATGTGTTGTTCCCACTCAACCCTATGTACCTGGTGTACACGGTCATCTCTACATAGTGTTTTCCCATATTCTTCCCCTTAGGAAGACTCTTATAAAGTCTTCATAAAGGTGGGGAACCGTCGCTGAAGGGTATTAACCCGCTCCCAAGTAGCACTATATTTTGAACTATCTTTCCACTTAACTAGGCATTCTTTATATAAATGACTCCTCGTCCATCTTTCTCTAGTACTTAGTATGCTCTTAGGCTCATGTGGAATAAATTGAACAGAAATAGGCTCTATTACCTCACCATCTAGAATGAGGTTGTCAGATTCACCTAACCTCTTCTTTGACCTACTAACATGAAATATTCGATGAATTTGATTGCTTCCTGGAAGTTGGGGCTGGTAGGCCTTCTGACCTATTCTTTTAAGTATTGTGAATGGACCACAATACCTAGGAGATAACTTAGAGCAAGGTCCTATCTTCATGGTTTGAGACCTAGAAGGAACTCTAAGATAGACTTGGTCTCCTACCTCAAAGTTGATTTCTCTTCTTTTAGGGTTAGCATAGGCTCTAGCTCTATCTTGAGCTTTCCTAACACTATCTTTAGCAAGTCTAAACATATCATCAATTTATTCCAAGAAATCCTTTGCGGCTTGAAATCTCTCATTTTGTAAGCCAACTGCATAAGGAGCTCTTGGCTAAAACCCATATATAAGCATAAATGGACTATGACTAGTGGAAGAGTGTTTGGCACTATTATATGAAAACTCTACTATAGGTAAGTGCCCTTCCCACTTAGTTTTCCTTTCATTCACATATGCCAGAAGCATATCCTCTAGGATTTGGTTAGCCCTCTCTGTTTGCTCATACAATTGGGGATGCTTGGCCATACTCATACTAAGTTTCGTATCCAACCTTTTGAAGATTGCTCTCCAAAATGGCCTGTAAATTTCCTATCCTAATTAGAAACAATGTCCAAGGGAAGACCATATAATCTGTACAGGTTCTTTACAAACAACCTATCCAAATCAAGTGTCTTCATTGTACTAAGTGTCAGAATAAGCCTAGCTAGTTTGGTTAACCTATCCACCATTACCCAGATTGACTCGTGCCCTCTATGTGTCTTAGGTAATCCTACTAAGAAATTCATAGAAATACTCTCCCATTTCCCATTGGGAACATCCAATAGGTGGAGCAATCCTATGATCTTTAACCTTTCAACTTTATTGACCTGGCATTTAGTGCACTTAAGCACATACTATTGGACATCCTTGTGAAGTCTAGGCCTATAAAACTGCCTCTTAACAAGAGTATAAGTCTTGTTAGTTTCTTGGGTCTCCCACACTCGATGTGTCATGACACTCATACAAAATATATCATCTCATCTCAGAATCATCAGGGACACATAATTTTCCTCTATATAATACATATTCATCATGGATACTATAATTATTCCACTTGAATCCTTATTGAGTACCCTTCCATACTTCATCCTCATTGGAAACTCGTATATCATGATCCCTTTCTCTATGGCTTCCCAAATCCCTTCAATGGCTTCAAGTAGATCACTAGTGATATGAGTAAAACTCAATCCGTTGAGCATAGGCATGTAGTTAAGCAAATCACCCACTATATTCCATTCTCCCTTCCTATACCTAAGCTCATAATCAAAATCTTGAAGGTTTTGTGCCCATCTGGCCTTACGACCTTTAAGGTCTGTTTGATTAGAGAGCCAGTTAATACTCTCTTGATCAAACACTATTGTAACCTTGGCACCATAGAAATAATGAAACACCTCTTTAAAGCATGGGCAATTGCATACAACTCCGCCTCATCATTCTCAACCACAAATGGTTGATTGGGAACTAATATTTGTAACAATGGATCTATATCTATTGCTACCTTTAATCTTTCCATACTTTGTATTTGTTCATCTCCCCAATGAAAGGTTTTCCCTTTCCCTTTTTGTTGTTCTATCATCAGAACAACAATCTTGGCGTAATCACTGATGAATCATCAATAGAATCGGAACAAGCCTAGGAATATTTGCAGTTCTTCCAAGTTCCTAGGATGTGATCATTCCATAATAGCTCACACCTTCTCAAGATCCATCTAAATTCCATGTTTGGAGATGATGTGACCAAGATATCTAACCTTTTGTTTAAAAAATTCACACTTTGTTTCTTTAGCGAAGAGGAAATTTTTTCTTAACACTTGGAAAACTAGTTGCAGGTGTTCCAGATGTTCCTCATATGACCTACTGTAGATGAGTATATCATCCAAAAAGTCAACTACAAAATCCCCTAGGTAAGGCCTCAAAACAATGTTCATGAGTGTCATGAACATGGTTGGAGCATTAGTGAGACCAAATGGCATCACCAAGAACTCGTAATGTCCATACCTAGTCCTTAAAATAGTCTTAGGTACATCTACTACTTTTATTCTAATCTGATGATATCTAGATATGAAACCAAGCTTAGCAAAATACTTAGCTTCATGTAACAGGTCAAATAGATCATTCAATCTAGGCATTGGAAATCTATTCTTAATAGTTATGTTATAC
Source organism: Ceratopteris richardii (assembly GCA_020310875.1). NCBI lineage: Eukaryota > Viridiplantae > Streptophyta > Polypodiopsida > Polypodiales > Pteridaceae > Ceratopteris > Ceratopteris richardii. The sequence continues at coordinate 83,166 of MU260300.1, forward strand.
TTTATGGAATATTTGGAATGAAGGTTTAATGCCTTGAGGATTTTAATGTGTGTTGTGTTTTGATTTAGCAAGTGAAGATTCATGAGGTGTGAACGAGTGTGAACGCACATGGACTTATTCAAATACTTTTGGAGATATTTAGAAGAGTATTTGTAGAGAATAAGTTATTTTTAGAAGATAGTTATTTTTAGCTATTTTTGTAAATAAAGCAAAAGCACGTTATTTTTAGCGTGGCCCTCATGTATCTTCTATTCAAGACATAATAAGAAATACCTATAAATACGCATGCTCTCATAGAGTTGTCCATGATAGTATGTGGGGGGAGATTACACCCAATCTTGTGTCGAATCCTTTCTCTCTCTATTTTTTGAGTATTTTTGTGTGATTTAGTGCATCTGTGGAATCAGATCGTCAAGAGTGGTATCAGAGCCAGATTTCCACAGAGTTGATTTTCAAATTTTCGGCATCATCATCTTCGTCTTGACAAAAAGCTTATTTTCTTGGCCATGATTTTGTCATCGTCCATGGGAACAATTTCTGCAGTCATTGAAGACAATGGCGGCCTCAGATCTGTCGGCACAGAGGACATCATGGTGCTCAACGAGCACCATGATGTCCTCTCTCACTCGGTTGTTCGTGCCAACTCTTTAACCCACGCGTGCTGCCCACCCGCTAAGGAGGGAACAAGCAGAGAACATACATAGATGTCTTTACCTTCGGTGATATGAATTTCAACATCACCCGCGTTCATAGACGACCGAAGTTCTTTTTTGTTTTCAACTTCGAGGTCAGCTCTACCTCGCGCATAACACGGAAACAAGTGTTTGTTTTCATTCCTTGCTTTGGATGCCGGCTACAGATATAGCCGTCATGATTATCGCCCACCTCCGCTCACTCCTCAGGCTCAAAGCGATGATTTTCCACCCGCCAAGCCCCGAGAGAAAACTCTGAACGATGCCTTCCACAAGGATATCGCCACACACATGGGATAATCTTGCTTGATGCGCGTCTTTTCTGTTGTAGTGTAGTACATAAACAAAGAACTTTTCATTCTCTTTGAAGGTTATACCTAAGGCATCTTTAATTGAGCTAAATTCACATACTCTCAACAACCTTTTTTTGAGCAACATCTTGAAGCACAACTAATTGGATGAGACTTGAGGAACTATTTCAACGGAGTGTGGACCATCTTTAGCACTTGAAGAATTAATTTTTGAACCTCTAGATAAGTTTCTTGTCAATTTATATGCATCATTGCTCTCTTTTTGCATCCAATTACATATCGGACATGCAATTTTCGACTTGGATTCGTCTTGTGCATGTATTCTTCTTGCAGGGACAGATAACTATTTTCTTGCAGGTTAGCGAGGAGAAAAATCTATATTTGTCAGGGTGTGTAATCCCCTTTTGATCTATTTGTACATAGATTATGCCTGTCGGCACTAATATCATGGAAAGTGTTTGTCAGAATTTTTCTGGTTTTCAAAATTGCATCGTTATGCTGCCAAAATTTTTTAGAAAATTTGTATGCACATGCATTTAAGTATAAATTCATGGTTACTAATTATCACATCAAGATATTCATTTTTGTAATCACTTTTGGATTGCATTTAGACTTAAACCCTGCTAATCATTCACATTCACATTAAATTACAGTTTTCCAGTTTCATGCACGTGTTTTTACATGGAACATGCTTATGATTGTTCAATGATGGGACATGTGATTGGCCATCCATGTCTATTTTATTCTTATCAACTGAGGTCAGTTGCTCGACAACTGAGGGGCATGTTATACTTTATGGAATATTTAGAATGAAGGTTTAATGCCTTGAGAATTTTAATGTGTGTTGTGTTTTGATTTAGTAGGTGAAGATTCATGAGGTGTGAAAGAGTGTGAACGCACATGGACTTATTCAAATACTTTTGGAGATATTTAGAAGAGTATTTATAGAGAATAAGTTATTTTTAGCTATTTTTGTAAATAAAGCAAAAGCACGCTATTTTTAGCATGTCCCTCATGTATCTTCTATTCAGTACATAATAAGAAATACCTATAAATACACATGCTCTCATAGAATTGTCCATGAGAGTATGTGGGGGGAGATTGCACCCAATCTTGTATCGACTCTTTTCTCTCTCTATTTTCTGAGTATTTTTGTGTGATTTAGTGCATGTGCGGGATCCGATCATCAACAAGTTACCTTATTCAATGCTCTATAGTCAATGCAAAGTCTCATAGAGCCATCTTTTTTCTTTACTAGGAGCATTGGCAATGCCCATGGAGAATTACTAGGCCTAATAAATCCTTTAGCTAAATAATCTTGTATTTCTACTTCTTGATGTTGTGCTAAACTAAGTCTATAAGGAGGCTTACAAATAGGTTTAGTGTCAGCAACTAAGTCAACGGCATGGCCAATGTCTCCCCTAGTAGTTGTTAATCCTTTTGGTAAGTCAAGTGGAAATACATCTTTATATTCGAACATAATTTGCTTAAAACTTTTAACCACACTTTCGTGCCAAAAAGAGTAATAAAAAGTCCTATCCTTAGTTACATTATCATAAAAATTAGATATACTTGAAATGTCATAATCATCAACAAATTGATGAACATCTAAAGCAAATAAAGCACGAACATCTTGCACATCATGTGAATAAAAAAGAGTGTCTAATTGCATGCATGAAATAAGAGGTGTATTGGGTACATCTATTTCACCTTAAATACAAAAAGTACTTCCATCTTTAACAAATTCAATAATATTGTTCTAATAACTTTGTTTAAGTGTATCCTCTAAACCCCAGAGCCATTCTTTGCCAAATACTAAGTTTGTTCTTTCCATATCCATGATTTGGAAATCCAAGTGATTGACAAATCCTTACATCTTGATTTCCAAATTGGATACCATAATATCCCATATTCTTTTATCTTCCCCTTGCATAATAGATATCATGTATTTATGTGCACTGGGATATTTCAAAATTTTAAGCTTTTTTACCAGAGCATAATTAATGAAAATATGAGTTGCAAAATCATCAATCATGATTCACACTATAGTCCCGTATACATGCAAACCATGAAGTTTAACTAAATCATGGGGCCCAAATTGCTATGACCACAAAGATTGAGTTAAACAACATGTATGCTCTATATCCTCATGCATAAACTCCACTTCTTTGGAGCTAGAACTACCACAAATAGGAAGTGTTTGCACAAGGTGGAATGATTTTTTACCTTTTTCTAAGACATTATTGGTCCTTGTTCTTGGCTTCCTATCTTCCCCCTTATGTATTGGGTAGTTCCACTGAGAGTGGTTAAGAGATAAACACCTAAAACATAAGTTGTCCTTCTTAGCCTTCTCAAATTGATATGTGGTAAGTCTAGACCCTCTTTTTTTTTTCTTATTTTGAATTTGTTTTTACTTGAGACTACCCTTTTCTTAAACTTAGTCACTTGCGTGGGTCTCAATGTTTAGTCTATGTCCATTGCTACATGACTATTGTCTTCATACAACTAAGCATACTTGATATCATCTTCTAAAGTTTTAGGAGCATTACGTCATACCTCAAGTTTGATGACTTTGTCAAGCCCTCTTGCAAACCCTCGTACTTTTTGGAAATCATATGGACCCTTTAATTTAAGCACAATGGGAGAGATAAACAGATAAAGGTCTACCTCTCTGCATCACTCTATCCCACTCATCCCAACTAAGTCCTTTCTTGTTCTCAAGTAAAAACTCTTTTAAGAAAAGAGCTTCAAACTGAGACCAATCTATGGGAACTGATGTTACACTTATGTGTTCCTCGAGTAGCTTTGATGTGAACCTTTTCCCTATACATGGGCACTTTTTACTCTAGTGCTGGCTAGAGGTTTTTTCCCCATGTTACCACATACTTGATACTCTCATATGTGGTGGTACTTTGTACTTAGGGATATCATTCAACTCTTACTTCAGTTCAGTTCATCGTCAATAGAGTGAGCTATTCCAGCCATCGTCTTCTCCGTTGTCTTGCTGCGTTTGTGCTCCTTGTGTGTGCTTCTTGTGTGTCTCTCGCACTTCTACACACACCCAACAGTGGTATCAGAGCATGTTTAGCTTCTTCTCAAGTTTCGGTTTTTCGCGTCGCGGCGCGCACGCACTTCTAACAATGCAAATCGACTTTGGAGCATAGAATTGTGAATTTCAGCAGCCAAGAAACACATCCATCAGGTGCGCTGGGGTTTTACCCCCATTTCGAAGCCATTTGTGCAGTCAGAATCGCCATCAGAGTGACGGTTTGTGAGCTGAAATTTCAGCACTTATTTCAACTTTCGTCGAAGTAAAGTTTTTGTCACATTCTTGTTCCTTTGTGAAATGGCGGGCAGCAATGACTTGTTTGGCATGCTTCAAGCTGAAGATAAGCTTGATGGGACCAACTATCCAATGTGGTCTTACATGATGAAGCATGTTCTTGTTGCAAAACAACTTTGGAACATAGTGGGAGATGTAGATCGAAGACCGACAGGTTCTTCTACTTCACAGTCTACTGTCACAGATGGAGCTTCTTCTTCGAGTACAGTGGTTTCTCCTTCTCCACCTACACAGGAGCAGCTTAGATGGGATGGAAAAGATGCTCAAGCTCATGCTTTGATTGCGCTTTCAGTGAAGCGTCATATAGTTCCACACATTCGATCATGTTCTACATTGAGACAAGCATGGGACATTCTTGCTTCTTTGTATGCCGTGCGTAATGAAGCACGTGTTGCATACTTGAGGAAGCAACTTGAGGATGTATGTATGGCTGAAAATGAGTCGGTGGATGTGTATGTGACATGCATCAAGGACTTGAAAGAGCAATTGGCAAACATAGATGAGATCATTCCGGATGCATCACTCATTTCTACATTGTTGAAAGGATTACCGGAATCTTTTCAAAGCTTTGCTACTATACTCCGTTTGGTTGCAAAAGGAAATCCTAATATTATGCATTTGATGAAGTTGTGTCTCTTCTTTTGCAAGAAGAGCAATCTAGAGTGAATAGTGTTGGAGCAAAAAGAGTATTCAACAGATGGAGAAGCTCAAATGGAGCACCTCTTGAATGAGCAGCAGGGCAGGTGAGTGACCAGCAGCACACACAGGTGAGAGAGAGAGAGAGGGAGATCGAAAAAGAAGAAGGGAGGCGCAGCTTTTTGGTCGGTTCTCCAAAAGAAGAAATGAACCCTAACTTTAGTTTAGGTTATTATTTATAGGACCTGGCCAAGTTCACACTGAACTTGGCCAAAAGAATAAAAATGACTTATAATGACTATAATGAACCTTTTAAAGGCCTATACACAAGTGTACAACTATGAGGGGTCATTTAGGGCCTTTACCCCAACAACCTCCCACTTAAAGGCATAAATGACGCCTTTAAGCTATGTGACTCCCACCATCTGTATACATAGCTGATGTTGTGCTTTGGACAAGCACTTAGTAAGAACATCTACAGGATTTTGTGACGTATGGACCTTAACCAATGTGATAAGGCCATCCTCAAGCTCTTCTCGAATGAAGTGATACCGCACATCAATGTGCTTTGTACGTGCATGGAACATGGCATTCTTTGCTAAACATATAGCACTTTGGTTGTCACATCCAAGCATAGGTGCCTTGCTGGGCAAACCAAACTCATAGCATAAACGTGCCAGCCAAATGGCTTCCTTGGAAGCCTTAGTGGCTGAAATATATTCAGCCTCCGTAGTTGACAGAGCAACAATCTTTTGCAACCTAGAACACCATGAAATAGCACCTTCTGCAAGAGTAAATATATATCCACTTGTGGATTTACGAGTATCCACATCACCAGCCATGTCAAAGTCACAAAAGCCTTTCAGATCCAATGGATCTTTGCCATAGAAAATACATTTATTCTTAGTCCCTTTCAAGTACCTCAAGATAGACTTGACTGCCTCCCAATGAGCTTTGCTAGAATTAGCCATAAACCTGCTAACAACTCCCACTGCATGAGCAATGTCTGGCCGAGTGGCAACCATAGCATACATAAGTGAACCACAGGCTGATGCATATGGAGCACTCTTCATGTAGTTGGCTGCATCATCATCCTTGGGACAGTCATCTTTGGAAAGCTTAACATGTGGCTGCAATGGCACTCCAAGAGGCTTAGAATCAACCATATTAAATCTGTCCAGTACTTTATCAATGTACTTTTCCTGGGATAATGCAAAGTATGTTGCTGCCTATCCCTTTTTATTCGCATACCAAGAATATGCTCAGCTTCCCCAAGGTCTTTCATTGAGAACTCAGAGTTCAACTGCTGTTTAAGAGCATTTAGTGTGCCCTTTTTCTTCCCAACCAGCAGCATATCATCTACATACAACACAAGAATGATTGGGCTGCCATCTTCATCCTTTTTAGTGTACAAACAGTGATCTGCATGGCTTCTTTTGAACCCATGTTTGAGCATAAATGCATCAAACTTCTTATACCATTGCCGAGGGGCTTGTTTCAGCCCATATAAGCTCCTTTTCAGCTTGATACCAGATGCTCTTTTCCAGGAATGGCATATCCTTTTGGCTGTTTCATGTACAACTCTTCATCTAAGTCACCATGCAAAAAGGCTGTTTTAACATCCATTTGGAATAGCTCCAAATCCAAAGCAGTTGTAATAGCATAGCACACATAGAGTGGTGATTTTAACTACCGGAGAAAACACCTCTTGGAAATCAATGCCCTCCTTTTGGGCATATCCCTTAGCAACCAGCCTTGCCTTATACTTGGGTTTGCCATCAACAGTTTTGATTTTGTATACCCACTTGTTAGGAATGGCTTTCCTACCTTTGGGCAACTCAACAAGATCCCAAGTATCATTTGCATGCAAGGCCTTTATTTCTTCCTGCATGGCTAACTCCCACTTCTTCTTGTGCTCACATAGCTTTGCCTCTTTATAAGTGAGAGGCTCCCCCTCATCTGATAACATAATGTAATGTATAGAGGGATCATATCTGTTCATTGGCCTCCTAGCACGTGTAGATCTTCTTACCCAATGATCCACATTATCTGGCAATGGATCTACATCAGGAGGGATATCAACATGTCCATTGTTAATGGGCTGCTGCACATCATTTCCAGTCCTGTTTTCAGCATGAATAGGTGGCTGCATATGCCCATCAAGAGCATCATTTTGCTGTCCAACATCATGTGGCTCAAAAGCCACTGGATCATCAATATTTTCAATCCTTTGTGGTGCATCCTGAGGATCAAAATCAGGCCTAATAGGTGGCTGGTCATGCTGAAATCGGACCCTTTTATGGTCATCCTTTGAGGCACAATTATTTTGAAGCAACCTTGCCTCATTAAAAACAACATCCCGGTTGCGTACAACTTTCTTGAGTTGAGCTATCCAAATTCTGTAGCTCATTTCACCTTCTTCACCATATCCCATGAAGAGACCTTTTATGGACTTAGCATCAAGTTTGTTTCTCAGCTCCGGCCTTATGTGCACAAAAGCCTCGTAGCCAAAGACACGTAAGTGATCATATGAAGCAGGTTTGCTAGACCAAACCTCTTTAGGGATGTCAACTTTCAAGGACATGTGAGGGGATCTAGTGCAAATATGTACTGCAGTTTTGAGTGCCTCTCACCAAAATCCATGAGGGAGATTAGCTGTGGACAGCATGCATCTCACTCTCTCACAAAGTGTCCTATTATAGCGTTCAACCACACCATTAGAAGAGGGGCTATATGGAATAGTAAGCTCCCTCTTAATGCCCAAATTTTCACAAAATTTCTTAAATTCAGCACTTGTATACTCATCACCATTGTCCGTACGCAAGCATTTCAGCTTTCTACTTGTTTAGGTGGTCACAAATGCATGAAAGCACTTAAACGCAGCAAATGCTTCATCCTAAGATTTAAGCAATTGAACCCAAATTTTTCTAGAAAAATCATCAACAAAAGAGATGAAATACAAAGCACCCCCCATAGATTTGGTGGGCATGCTACATACATCAGAATGAACAAGATCAAGTACACAAGACTTACGAGACACACTAGAATAAAAGGAACGTTTCACTTGCTTTCCATATTGACATTCATTACAAAAATCAAGCTTTGTGCCTTTAGCATCAAGCTTCTTTAAGTTACAAAGCCTTGCGAGACCCTTTTGGATGGCCAAGTCTCTTATGCCACAACTCCATATGGGAGTGAACTTCAGCCAAAGCAATGAACTTGCCTGATAAGGCTTTCCCATGCAAGCAATAGAGAGTTCCCTTCTTTATGCCTTTCACAATCAACCTTGATCCCTTTGTCATTTTCCATGATCCTCTCTCAAAGAGAATGTTATAACCATGCATATCCATTTGACCCACGAAGAGTAAGCTTTTCTTGATCCCTGGTACATAACGCACATCATGCAAAACCAGCTCATTAGTGCCATTTGTAGAGAAATGCACTGTGCCAATACCCTCAATGGAACAAGCATTATTGTTTCCAAGGTATACATGGCCATGGCTGCCTGCAGTAAAAGTAGAAAAGCACTCCTTGATAGGAGTCACATGAAAAGAAGCACCAGAGTCAACCATCCATGTCTGGGCCAATGCATCATTAACAGTCAGCAAAGCATCGATAAGATCACTTTTGGTGATCGACATGTCTTGTGTATGAACATTCAGAGAGAAATCATATGCATAAGTATCATCAGCTGATAAAGTAGTGCACAAAATATCCTCAACATCTGACAGCTCCTATATGACTACATTAGAGGCCACATTGGCCTTCTCTTTGTCCTTTTGGTTGTCCTGTGGATCAGTCTTGTCTTCTTTCTTGCCCTTCTTTTTATCTCCAACATTCCTATTTCTTTCAAGTTGTGCCTTGTAATAGCGGCAATCAGGTTTCTTGTGGCCTTTCCTTCCACATTGATAGCAAGTCACATCATTGCTTTTACCTTTGCTGCCATTACCTCTTTCCCTACTCTTACTCTTGTTCCTTTGTGCATTATTACTCCTCTTATCTGTCTTGTCTCTAACCATGTTAGCTGAGCTGCCACCTTCACCACCTTCTTTTCTCTCGTCATTAAGTATAGAACCCCTAACACCATCAAAGGTCAGGTTGGGGTTATTGGACAATGAGACTACCAGTGTCTCCCAAGAGTCAGGAAGTGTCATAAGCAAGAAGATGGCTTTAAGTTTGTCATCAAAAGCAGCCATACCTGAGTCCTTCAATTGTGACAAAGTACCTGTAAAGAGGGATAAGTGTTCAACTGCACTCTTGGACTCATCAAGTTGCATGCCAACAAGCTTCCGCATCAAATTCACTTGGTTCACAGGCATAGTGTTCTCATAAGTTGCTTTCAGCTTTGCCCATATTTCTGAAGCAGAGGTCAGCCCTTTGAGATCTACCAAGATCTCATCAGAGACGGCCATCTTGATATACGTAACAGCTTTCTTGTTCAAGATCAGCCAAGCTTCCTGTGATATATCTTCTTGTTTTTCCGCTTCCAATGCCCTATCACAATCCTTCAAGAAGAGAATACCTTGCATTCTCTCCTTCCACAAATTGAAACCTGTTCCTCATCGAATCTCAAATAGATTCTTCACATCTGAGGAGGATGACGCCATGATTGCACGATGAAGAAGTTAATATGTTGAAATTTGGGCAAAAATGCACCAAATCAGAGTATCACTTCCAAAAAATGATGCACAATGGCTTCAAACTGTTGTGGGAGAAAAATGGAGCAAAAACAGACCAGTTGGACCACAAGATTAAAATCTGTAATTTTCTGAATTTACCTGCAGAAAATTCCAGCAAGTCAATTTATGCTTCAAATCAGCAAATTTGACTTTTCTTGACCTCAAAGTGTATACATAAGGCTATAAGAAAGCCTTTAGGAGCAAAAGGGAGCAAAAGCCCCAAATTTTCTCCTCAAAATTTTAAAAAATTCAGAGAAAATCCCACAATTTGCTATACATAAGCAAATTTCTCATGCCACACTTCAATACATGAAATGTTAAACCTGTATATTGCTGTTTTGGACTGTGGAACACTTGTGTACACGTGTAAAACACCTGGAAATAGCCTGTTTTGAGCAATCAGACAAAGAGGAACAATTTCTTCGCGATGAAATCGAAGAATATCATGTGAAAAGAAGTTTATGCTGCTCCAAAGGTGTGGTGCTTCACTTTTAACCCTTTTCTTCGTGACAAAACTTAGAAAAACCTGCAAAAACTAAAGTAGAACACTCCAAAAATGTTGATGTCGCTATTTTGGGCACCTTCTTCGCGATGAAACGCGAAGATCATGCAAAATCTGAAGAAAAACCCTGCTGAAAACTAAAACGTAGCTACTCTAATGCCTCAACGGAGCTCTGATACCAGTTGTTGGAGCAAAAAGAGTATTCAGCAGATGGAGAAGCTCAAATGGAGCACCTCTTGACTGAGCAGCAGGGAAGGTGAGTGAACCCTAACTTTAGTTTAGGTTATTATTTATAGGACCTGGCCAAGTTCACACTGAACTTGGCCAAAAGAATAAAAATGACTTATAATGACTATAATCAACCTTTTAAAGGCCTATACACAAGTGTACAACTATGAGGGGTCATTTAGGGCCTTTACCCCAACAAATAGGAGTGGTTTGATCGAGGGAACGCAAGCACTTGCGATCTCACAAAAGGGGAAAAGCAAGTATGGTACAGCTTTGGGTTCATCAAAACCAAAGTCTCAAGCTTGCTCTTCCACTCATTCCTCTAATGATGGTGATTTGCAAAAGAAGAAGAGATGCAAATATTGTCGGAAGGCTGGTCATATTATTGATGAGTGTACAAAGCTTGCTAAATGCAATGAAAAGAAGAAGGAATCCGGCATGTCTATTGCTGAAAATTCAGCAAATGCAAAGAATGATGAAGCTAACATGACTCAAAATTTTTGGGCATGTGTTGTTACATGTCATTATGATGCTTCTTTACATTCTAAATGTATAGTTGTGAGTGAGGCTGATTCGGATTGGTTCTTTGATAGTGGTGCTTCAAAGCACATAACATCATGCAAAAGATTTTTTGCCTCTTTGAAAGATGCACCTAAAGGAGGACATGTGGTGTGTGCAAACAATGCCTCTTATCCTATCATTGGAGTAGGAGAAATTGAGCTTACGGCTGCAAATGGAGGTGTGATTCTCTTGAAAAATGCATTGTATGTGCCCGGTATCAAGAAGAACTTAGTTTCAGTTTCGTTGATTGCCAAAGCTAGACTTCATGTACGCTTTGTTGATGATAAGTGTATGGTTCATGATTTCAGCAATGGTGATGTTATCGTGATGTCGAGTACATTATGTAATGGTTTGTATCACATGGATACATACAAGAGGGCTGCCTCGAATGCCTTAGTTGCTCATAATTCTTCCATGGCTGAAATGGAGCTTTGGCATGCTCGTTTTGGTCACTTGAACTTCAATAGTTTGCTCTACTTGCAAAAGAAGGACATGGTTATTGGCTTGCCTACACTTTAGTCCATTGAAAAGCATGCATGTGAAGGTTGCATTCTTGGAAAAATGCCTCGTGCTTCTTTTCCAAAAGATGGTCATACACACACTACAAGAAAATTGCAGCTTGTTCATAGTGATGTATGAGGTCCTGTCAAGACTCCATCTTTTGGGAAGCATGTATATTTTGTTACCTTCATTGATGATGCTACTCGCCATACATGGGTGTATCCTATGAAAGCAAAGAATGAGGTATTTTCTTGCTTCAAAGCATTTTTAGCTATGGCTGAAAATTTTTCTTCACAAAAGCTTTTGACTCTACGCACGGATCGTGGTGGTGAATACATGTCACATGAGTTTAATGCTTTTCTTCGTGAAAGAGGTATTTCACACCAATGTACGGTGCCATATACACCTCAACAAAATGGTGTTGTCGAGCGTAAAAATAGAACTCTACTTGAAATGGCACGATGTATGGTTAAAGGAAAGCATCTTCCTGATAAGTTTTGGATGGAAGCGGTCATGTGTGCAAATTATGTGTTGAATCGTTGCCCTAAAAAAGCATTGAGAGTCATCACTCCTTATGAGGCTTGGAATGGTCATAAGCCTATGATTAGTCATATGCGTGTGTTTGGTTGTTTGGCATATGCTCTTGTGCCATCACAACAATGTCACAAACTTGATGACAAGGCAAAGAAATGTATATTTGTTGGTTATCGTGCTGAAAGTAAGGGATATCGGTTGTACCATCCATTGACGAACACAATTATTGTGAGTCGAGATGTGGTATTTGCTGAAAATTCAGTTTTCCCTCTACTTAAATGCAAAAAACTGCCAACAGTTAGCTCACAAGATGTGTTCGATACACTCATGCCTTTGTTCCAAAATGGTGCGCTTGACTATGGCCATGTAGACCAGCCAATTGAGGTTCAAAGGGCTGAAAAATTCCAGCCAAATAGGGCTGAAAATGCAGAGAGTTTCCAGCCAAACATGACTGAAAAATTTCAGCAAAAAAATGTCAAAACTGCTGGAAATTTCCAGCCACATATTGCTGAACATTTGCGTCAAAATATGGCTGAAAATGAGCATGAAATTCAGCCCACGCATGATGTACATATTGAAGATGTTTTACATAATGAACGCATGTCTATCAAGAGTGCACAAACTATGCCAAAGTGGCTGAAACAAACTTTGCAAGACAACAAATTGAGTGCACCTTTACTTGGTAGAACAAGATCAAGCTCTCACCATGCATCAAGTAATTTTGTGGATTATTCTCTTATTGATACAACATGTAATGAAGAGCCACTTTCTTTTGAAGATGCATGTGACGATCCACAATGGATGAGTGCTATGCAATTAGAAATGGATTCCATACATAGGAATGGTACTTGGGAGTTATGTGAATTGCCCAAAGGAAAGAATGCCATTGGTACAAAGTGGGTTTATAAGATTAAGAGAAAATCTGATGGTAGCATTGATCGCTACAAAGCTAGATTGGTTGCCAAAGGATATGCGCAACAATATGGCATTGACTATGAGGAAACTTTTGCACCTACTTCATGCATGACTACCATTCGTACAATGGTTGCATTGGCTGCCCATCGAGGTTGGAAAGTGCATCAGTTGGACATAAAAACAGCCTTCTTGAATGGGGATTTGCAAGAAGAGGTCTATGTGAAGCAACCTCCTGGATTTGATATGAAAGGGAAAGAGCATATGGTTTGTCGCTTGCATAAAGACTTGTATGGTCTCAAGCAAGCTCCACGTGCATTGTATGACAAAATCCATAAGCACTTGATTGCTCTTGGCTTCACATGTAGTCTGATTGAAAGCACACTCTATGTACGCAAAAATGGGACTGATCTTATAGTGCTTGTTCTTTATGTCGATGACATACTCTTGACTGGGTCATGTGATGCAAAACTTGACATTCTTATGGCTGATTTGCAGGATACTTTTGATGTCACTTATCTTGGTCTTTTGAGCTACTATCTTGGCATCCAGTTTGTATCCGTTGAGGGGGGAATTGTTATGCATAAAGCAAAGTATGTTGAAAAACTACTTCAGTGTTTTGACTTTGAGGATTGTAAGCCAGTTTCCACACCACCTGAGACAGGATTTAGGTTCTCAGTTGAGGATTCCAGTGATGCATTTGACACTTCTCTTTATCAGCAAGCTGTGGGATGTCTTATATATGCATGCAACACAAGGCCGGATATACAGTATGCAGTTTCCCAGTTGAGTCAATTCATGCATAGCCCTGGCACTAAGCATTGGCAAGTGGTGAAACATGAGTTTAGATATCTCTGAGGCACTTTGAGTTTAGGTCTCTTTTATGGCAGAGATGTTCAGCCATGCTTGCATGCTTTTACAGATAGTGATTGGGCTGGTTGTTATGATACTCGCGTGTCCACTAGTGAGAGAGCGCCTTCATGCATGAGATATTGATTTGGTATATGTGCCTACACAAGATAATGCACGGACCAAACATATTGAGATGCATTATCACTATGTGAGAGAGCGCCTTCATGCAGGAGATATTGATTTGGTATATGCCATAGTGTTTCATGCACGGACCAAACATATTGAGGTGCATTATCACTATGTGAGAGAGCGCCTTCATGCAGGAGATATTGATTTGGTATATGTGCCTACACAAGATAATGTGGCAGACATATTCACCAAAGCTCTTCCACGGGAAAAGTTTGAAGCTTTTCACAAAGCTTTAGGCTTATTACCTTATGGGGGCTGATTTGTCACTCCCTGTATGTGTTCACATTGTTGGTGCATTTTACCCAAGCCTACATGCTTGATATTATCCTCATTTGTAAGTCATATGTGTAGTCATGTGAACACCTCCTGTAAAAGAGTACATTTTATCTCTTGTAATTGAAAAAAGAAAAAAGGAAAAGGATGGCTTACCTCATCCATGATGTAAAAGCAAATTTGTGGCTCTAACTACCTAAAACTACAAATTTTTGAGCTGAGGGAATATCTCCTAACTTTGGGGATCACTTTTAGGTGGAGCCATTCGAATTCGAATTCAAAACTCCCTCCAAGAATAGCTATTAAAAGAGCAAGAAGGAAGAGGTGATTAGCAAGCCTTGTACGTGACCACTTCATGTCATTTTGTAGAGATTGAAGAGCTTACTCCATAGCTCTATCATTCTACTCCCATTGTGCAAAGATTCATTGCCAATCTGGTTGTAATCATATGTGAATCTATACATTTATCATCATCTACTTCTCTGTTTTGTTCTCTACTATACTCACTCAGAGCAGTAACTTCAGAAAGGTCGTATCTCAAGTTCTACACAACCGTTTTCAGTGTTTTAACATGCCTTGGATAGCTCTTATTGTTTAGTTTCTGCATATTCTCAAGGTCATTGGATTTACAATTTTGGACATATCTGCATTTTACTACTCACTAGTCTATCTCTGTAGAGCCCCGAGAATGGTGGGCATGTTCTAGAAATTGATGAATCTTCTTCTTAGTGCTCAGTCCATCATTTGAAGTGTTTTGACTTGGACTGAGAACCTTGCTAAGTCTATTTGCTATGCCCAAAAGGAATTTATCTAATTCCTACCACGTTGAGAGCACTGTTCATTTTTTCCAGCAGGTGTATGCCCAAAAATAGCAAGTTTTTGGGAGCTAGTCATCTTGCAACTTGTCTGTCTTGACTTAAACTTTTGGGATACATGTTGCAAAGTATTTGGCTGATATTTTGGTGGATTTAGGAAGCTCAAAGGGTCTACTAATCAACTCTGAAGTCTCAATCGGCTGGTGTGAAGCTGGTCGTAGCAGCACCTACTCATCTTTGGATTGCATCCACCATCTCTCTTCACAGTGGTATCAGAGCATAGTCAAGCAACATGGGAGATGGATTTCCATCAACAATTGACAAATTGGATCGAAACAACTACCCGGCATGGTCTCTAAGGATGGAGGCTTACCTTCAAGGGAGGAATCTATATGGATTCATATCCGGAGATGAAGCAATGCCAACCATGAGGAACAAAGGGCAACCATCACATGAAGAAGTGGAAGGACTTTCGAATTGGTGTTCGAAGGATGCACTTGCAAGGTCCTATATTCTAAACTCAATCTCTGATTTTCTTTTACCTCATGTCAAGGGATGCAAGACATCAAGAGAGACCTGGAATGAACTTGCTTCTTTCTTCTCTTCCAACACTCGAGCAAGGAAGAACCAATTGTGGATGGAGTTCACAACAATGAAGAAAAGCCCAAAGCAAAATGTGATTGATTATGCCACAAAGATGAAGGAGATTTCCGACCAACTTGGAAGCATTGGAGAGGTAATTGAAGAGGAGCAAATCATTAGACAAATCATAAATGGAATCAAAGCAGACGACAAGTGGGAGTCATTCACAACAGCCATGGATTTATACATGGATATGCATGTACCCGACCTCAACACACTCATGGGCCAACTCTTCACTCATGAAGCAAAGATTAGCAAAGGTGGTGAGTCCTCAAGAGGTAATCAAACTTCTGCCTTATATTCTGATAAAGCTAAGGTCAAGGAAAAGGCAAAGAATAGGAAGAATGAAGATGAAGGTAGCTCTTTCCAAGCAAACTTTGCAGGTAGAGGAAGAGCTAGAGGAAGAGGCAGAGGTGGAAAACAAGGCAGGGGGAGATTCCAATCATCTCAACCTTGCAATATATGTGGCTTATCTAATCATACTACTGAAGAATGTTTCAGGAATCCAAGGAACTCAAGAGGAAGAGGATTCAATAGAGGTGGCTATGGATCAAATAGAGGCAGATACAATGGAGGCTACAACAACAACAACTACTACAACAACAATTACAACAACAACAACTATCAAAGTGGCCATAGAGGAAGAAGAGATTACAATAACTATGCAGAGGATCAAAGTCAAGAAGATTCATTATTGATTATGAATCTATCAGTGAAGAAGGGTAAGGATGATGATCACATATTTTACATTGATTCGGGATGCTCAAACCATGTAGCTGGAAATGTGGCTTTACTTTCTGATTTGGAAGATCCTCATAACAAGCATGAAGTGCAGATAGGAGATGACACAAAGCACTCAGTGGAGAAGATAGGTAATGTGAAGACATCAGATGGGAATATGAAACTCTTAAGCAAAGTCTTGAATGTCCCTACAATTACCAAAAATTTAATAAGTGTTGGACAGATTGTTGAAAAAGGATTGCAGGTTAGATTCAACCGATTTGGAGCATATGTTGAAGACCCAAGGCAAGGCTTTAGAAGGATTGCCAAAGGAGAAAAGATAGGAAGGCTTTTCACTTTTGAAGTGGAAGATACAAAGAACATAGCTTTGTTTAGCTATGGATCTCAAACTCTAACAGAGTTGGAGATATGGCACAAAAGGCTTGCTCACATTGGTGAGAGGACACTCAAACAGATTTGCAAGGACCAAAGTGTACTTGGTTTGCCTAATATCACAAGGCAACACATGATTTATAAGTGTGAAGCTTGTCAACTCGGCAAGGCTCATAGACAACCTTTCAATAAGAAAGTATATATGTATCAAAATCCTTTGGATCTAGTGCACACGGATGTGTGGGTCCAAGTAAGGAGCCATCTATATCAGGCTCAAGATATTATGTGTCTTTCATAGATGATTGTAGCAGGTGGACCATTTTGTTTTTCATGAAGCACAAGGATGAAGTGTTTAATTGCTTTAAGAAGTATATTGCTCTTGTTGAAAACCAAACAGGTAGGACTTTGAAAAGACTCAGATCAGATGGTGGAGGAGAATACCTCTCTTCTGAATTTGATGCCTTCTTGCATGAAAGAGGCATTAAAAGGGAAGTCACTACAAGGTATACACCCGAACTCAATGGTGTAGCAGAGAGGAGAAACAAAGCCATTGTCAAAGCTGCAAGGTCCATGCTCAATGAAAAAGGATTACCAAACTACCTATGGGCAGAGGCTGTGTCTACAACCACATATCTCATAAATAGACTTCCATCTAAGTCACTAGATGGAACCACTCCATATGAAGTGTGGAATGGAAGAAGACCTAGTCTAGAGCATTGTAAAATCTTTGGATGCTTAGCCTATGCTCACATTCCTTCTCAAGTAAGAGGGAAATTGGATCCCAAGGCAGAGAAGTGTGTATTCATTGGTTATGATCAAAACCAAAAAGGATATAGATTGTACAATCCAACCAATAAAGGATTTTCTGTGAGTAGAGATGTAATTTTTGATGAAAACAAATCATGGTTTGATGATGACAGGAAAATGAAGCTGCCTTATGACTTGGATGAAGATTTTCCATCACTTCAACCAAAGGAGCCAAAGCAAATTGAAGAAAGTGATTCGGAGATTGACCTAGAAGACTTGGAAAGACTAAAGCTATGGAAGAACAAAGGCAAAGCAAAGATGCAAGATGCTACATATGGACCCGAGAGCTCACATCAACCACTTAAAAGGTCTTCAAGGGAGAAGAAGAAACATGAGAGGTTTGGTTATGATACTTCTTTGGTCACCAAGCACTCAATCTACATTGCAAAGGATTCAACCAATGAAGAACCTACCACATTCGAAGAGGCACAAAGCAAGAAATCTTGGAGAGATGCAATGGATGAAGAAATGGAAGCCTTGAAGGAGAATGACACTTGGGAGCTTGTACCTAACAAGCCATCTATGAAGGTAATTGGATCTTGATGGATATACAAAATCAAGAGGAATCCAGATGGAAGTATAAATAGACACAAAGCAAGGTTAGTTGCTAAAGGGTTTGCTCAAACCCATGGTATTGATTATGAGGAGACTTTCTCTCGTGTTGCAAAAAGGCCTACAATTAGGGTTCTCATTAGTCTTGCTGCATCTAGAAATTGGAATCTCTATCAACTTGATGTAAAGAATGCTTTCTTGAATGGATGGATTTATGAGGAAGTGTATATGGCACAACCTCCTGGATATGAGGATGCACATCATCCTAACTATGTATGTAAACTAAAGAAAGCTTTGTATGGATTGAAGCAAGCTCCAAGAGCTTAGAATTTTATATTGGTGACTTATTTGCAGGACCAAGGATTCAAAGCTAGCAAGGCGGATACCTCTTTGTTCATAAAGAGGAATGGATCTGAAGTGATCTATTTATGTGTGTATGTTGATGATATTATTATCACAGGCAATGATCTTGAAGGAATCAAACAGGTAAAGACTCAAATGAAGGAGGAGTTCAAAATAAGTGACCTCGGACCACTCACTTATTTTCTTGGATTGGAGTTGATCTACACAGATTCAGGTATATACATCACACAAAGGAAGTATGTGCATGACATGCTCGTCAAGTTCAAGATCGAAAATGCCAAGTGTGCAGGTACACCTATGGAGCAAAATCATAAGCTTGGTGCTTATGAAGGAGAGCCAATTGAAGACATCACAAGCTATCAAAGCTTGGTTGGAAGTTTGAATTATGCAACACTCACAAGGGTGGATATATGCTATAGTGTTAGCATATTGAGTCAGTTCATGCATAAGCCGAGAAGACCACATATGGAAGCGGCCAAGAGAGTCCTCAAGTACCTAAAGGGGACCATGAATGAAGGTTTGTTTTATTCATATACTTCAGATATTGAGCTAAAGGTCTACTCAGATGCAGATTGGGCCGGATCTAGAGATGATAGAAGAAGCACATCCGGGTACATATCATTTGCAGGTTCAAAAATCATTTCTTGGTCATCGAAGAAGCAACCAACCGTGGCATTATCTTCTACCAAAGCTGAATATAGAGGTTTGGCTAATGCAACTCAAGAAATCATGTGGTTAAAGTCTTTGTACACAGATCTTGGACTTCATTCTTCAACACCTCACATTTTTGGTGACAACACAAGCTCACTACATCTAGCAGCTAATCCGGTATACCATGCTAGAACCAAGCATATTGAAGTCCACTACCATTATGTAAGGGAGAAGCTAATGAGCAAGGATGTTCAACTATCCTATGTCTCTACAGATATGCAATGTGCAGACATGTTGACTAAAGCTCTTGATGGTACAAAGTTAAGTAGATTCAAGTTGATGATTGGCTTGCAGGAAATCAAGGACAATTGAAGACTTATTTGGAGCCAAGCATGTTAGGCTTGAGGGGGAGCTGTTGGTGCATTTTACCCAAGCCTACATGCTTGATATGCTTGATATTATCCTCATTTGTAAGTCATATGTGTAGTCATGCGAACACCTCTTGTAAAAGAGTACATTTTATCTCTTGTAATTGAAAAAAGAAAAAAGGAAAAGGATGGCTTACCTCATCCATGATGTAAAAGCAAGAATAGCTATAAAAAGATCAAGAAGGAAGAGGCGATTAGCAAGCCTTGTACGTGACCACTTCATGTCATTTTGTAGAGATTGAAGAGCTTACTCCATAGCTCTATCATTCTAGTCCCATTGTGCAAAGATTCATTGCCAATGTGGTTGTAATCATATGTGAATCTATACATTTATCATCATCTACTTCTCTGTTTTGTTCTCTGCTATACTCACTCAGTGCAACAACTTCAGAAGGTCATATCTCGAGTTCTACGCAACCTTTTTCAGTGTTTTAACAAGCCTTTGATAGCTCTTACTGTCTAGTTTCCGCATATAAATTTTCAAGGTCATTGGATTTACAATTTTGGAGATATCTGCATTTTCCTACTCACTGGTCTATCTCTGTAGAGCCCCGAGAATGGTGGGCATGTTCTAGAAATTGATGAATCTTCTTCTCAGTGCTCAGTCCATCATTTGAAGTGTTTTAACTTGGATTGGGAAGCTTGCTAAGTCTATTTGCTATGCACAAATGTAATTTATCTAATTCCTACCAGGTTGAGAGCACTGTTCATTTTTTCCAGCAGGTGTATGTCCAAAAATAGCAAGTTTTTGGGAGCTAGTCATCTTGCAACTTGTTTGTCTTGACTTAAACTTTTGGGATACATGTTCCAAAGTACTTGGCTGATATTTTGGTGGATTTAGGAAGCTCAAAGGGTCTACTAATCAATTCTGAAGTCTTAGTTGGCTGGTGTGAAGTTGTTCGTAGCAGCACCTACTCATCTTTGGATTGCATCCACCATCTCTCTTCACACACATCATTCGCTCTAGGGGGGTTTGTTACACTTATGTTTTCCTCGAGTAGCTTTGATGTGAACCTTTTCCCTATACATGGGCACTTTTTACTCTAGTGCTGGCTAGAGGTTTTTTCCCCATGTTACCACATACTTGATACTCTCATATGTGGTGGTACTTTATACTTAGGGATATCATTTAGCTCTTACTTCAGTTCAGTTCATCGTCAATAGAGTGAGCTATTCCAGCCATCATCTTCTTCGTGTGTCTTGCTGCGTTTGTGCTCCTTGTGTGTGCTTCTTGTGTGTCTCTCGCACTTCTACACACACCCAACAACTGAGACCAATATATGGGAATAGCTTTGGCTTCTTTCAGACTCATCCACCACTTGTATGCATGTGGTCCAAACAAAATACTCGCTTTGAGCACTCAATACTTAGGTGGGGTTCCTTTTTATTGATGCAAGTCAGTCCACTTTCGGAGAAAAGTGTACACTGCATCCTTATTTTGTTCTCTAGAATTCCCCATAAATATTGGTGGCTTCAAGTCTTTAAGCAAAGGTGTACCCCTAAGATGCGAATCCTTTGGATTAGTAGGTATAGTGGGCATAGGTTCTTCTTCTCTTCTAACCACGATCAAAGTTTCATGAGAGACTTCAAGTTCAAGCTCTTGTTTGGGAAGGAAAGAAGCACGAGTAGTCTCTAGAGTGATGAATTGGGATTTTAACTATCTGAAGGCCGATGTCATGCTCGTTAAGATAGATTTTAGCTTCTTGTATCTATCAAGAAAAGCATGATGTTGAGCATGAGTGATGAGCTCATCATATAAATCAACTTCCTCCTCAACATCATGCATCTCTATTGCTTTTGTTTTTCCTTGATTTTCTACTTTTTTTGGGTTTTCTATATCGAGGAACATCTAAAGATGGATTTTGAGGTTGCTTCTCTATAGTTTCCACGGTTGAACAATACTAATTGAATATAAAACTTAAAGAAGCAAATCAAGTATTAAAAGTGAAGGAAATAACTCAAATACACTTCCCTAATGCTCTCTGAAGCTTTGGAAATGAATTTGGAAGGCCCAAAAGTGAATTCGAAATGTTCGGTTGGCAATTGGGCACTTTGAAAAGCACTAAAATCACCAAAGAAGTCTTCAATTTCTTCAAAAGATACCAAATTTGGGAAAATTTGCTTTATCGCTAGTCCTCACCATAAAATAAAAGGATGTCCACAACTAAAAATTGAAGTAACAAAGCATATCCAAGTGAAGAAATAGAATTTGGACTTTTACAATGTCCAAACAAGCATCTAGAAGGTGTTCCAAGTTTGTGCAGAGAATTTTCAGAGACTGTTTGACATGCAAAAAAGTATCCAAAACTGATAATCCTTATTGAATTTGAGGGTGCAGGAGTAGGCTGGAGTGGAAGCAAGAAAGTGAAATCTTTCCAAAGGTGTAACTTTGGGGCTTTAAAAACCAAGGATTTTGAAAGCCAAAACTTATAAGAATGATGGAATCCGGAAATTGCACGCACCAAAGAACATGGCGACATTTTCCTTTTAATGATGGGCAATGGATTCTTCTTCCAAAAACTCGTGCAAAAATTGGAAAACATAACCTTTTACCTCCCCTTTCCTTGTATTGATTGGGTTCTTTTTCTTCTCCTCCAAGAACATTCAATGTGCATGCAGAACTTAATCCCACATAGGCCTATTCAGAGTTTTCAAAGTCGCATATATGAGGCACTAAGAGGATGAATCCTTCACTTGAGGAGTGAGGGGGCTATACTGCCTTTGGGAGCCTCCTTGCGAGGGTGCCTCCTTAACATGTCTGCTCATATAAATCTTCGCATCACATGGCATTCTCGGTGTCTATAGTGCTCTATGTGCACCTATCATAACGTGCACTCCGATACCAATTATACACTCAGCCCTCAATGATCTACTCGTTGCTTTTTGCATCAATTAGAGTTGAGCTTGATATTCAAGGAAGACGACCAAAATTAACGGACTAAGGTAGTGCGAACTCGAAAAGGACTATTGAGAGAACTACTCGGTTTACCTCCTAACCTTACAACCTTATAAAGACTCTCTCTCTCTCTCTTCATGCATCCACTGCATGAGTGTCATGTGGCCTCATGCCCTTAACCACCACTAGAGGTGGTTCACACCTATTTATACCATAACAATGAGCGTTCCCTTTGCTTCTTGTTTGCATTAAAAGAAATTCAATTTCTTCTAGATGTACCACTCTAGTAGATGATGATGGCATAATGGTTTCTTTTGCAACTCTTTTCTTACTCACAAAGATCATCTGAATATGAGGCCCTGATGTGGATGCTTTGTTGGGCAAAAAATGGTGTAATGGTCTCTAGCTTCTGGGAAATTTCTACAAGGAGGAGAATCCTTTGGTAGATGACACTTGCTTTGATAATATCCACACTCCCCATGCCTAAAACAAATGATTCAAGGAAGACGACCAAAATTAACGGACTAAGGTAGTGCGAACTCGAAAAGGACTATTGAGAGAACTACTCGGTTTACCTCCTAACCTTACAACCTTATAAAGACTCTCTCTCTCTCTCTTCATGCATCCACTGCATGAGTGTCATGTGGCCTCATGCCCTTAACCACCACTAGAGGTGGTTCACACCTATTTATACCATAACAATGAGCGTTCCCTTTGCTTCTTGTTTGCATTAAAAGAAATTCAATTTCTTCTAGATGTACCACTCTAGTAGATGATGATGGCATAATGGTTTCTTTTGCAACTCTTTTCTTACTCACAAAGATCATCTGAATATGAGGCCCTGATGTGGATGCTTTGTTGGGCAAAAAATGGTGTAATGGTCTCTAGCTTCTGGGAAATTTCTACAAGGAGGAGAATCCTTTGGTAGATGACACTTGCTTTGATAATATCCACACTCCCCATGCCTAAAACAAATGATTTGCCCTCTACAACCATTTCCTTAATTACCCTGAGGATGTGGGTTATAGGTGTTACATTGACTTGGTGTCGCAGCCATTATATTTGGTCGTGGTTGGACTCCTCCTTGTCCCCAATATGCTTGTGCAGACATTCCTCTTGAGTGACATTCATGGGCTTCATGGATGGGTTTCTTGCATAGCTAGAAAGTCACACTAAAGATAGGGTAGTAACTTAGCATTGCCCCGATTTGCTACACATGGTGCATCAAAGTCCACTTTTGATGCCACTTTCATGAAGTTCTTGTAGCTCTTGTCAAAGTTGTGCCAATTCTTTTGGTAGGCCTCCTCTTCCTTTTGTAGCTTTAATGCTTCAATTCATGCGTTAGTTGAGTCATTGCACTTTCTTCTTCATTGTGGGGCTTGTTTTTTCTTAGATTCTCAAGGTCTTTCCTCAATTGTGTTATTGAATCTTCATGTTCCATAGGGTAAGGTAGACTAGAAGAGCTAGTTCCATAGATGGTGTCTAATTTGCTTGAACCTTGTTGCTATGGTGATGAATTCTTTAATTTTTACTCTCAAGCGACCTAGTTCCTTGATCTTGCATTGTGTGGATATTGGAAGTGGATTAGCAAGACACTTTTTAACAAAAAAGTCATGGGGATGGTCTGCTAATTTATCCATAAGTGCTTCGACTCTAGTGACAAATTCAAGAAATTTCTCCCCTATACCTAGTCATAAGTTTTCTAATTCCCCAATGATGTTTTCTGTTATATTTCATTTTTTAAATTGTGCTTTGAAGGCATCCTTCATCAAATCCCAAGTAGCAAAATGTTTGTCTATAAATTGGCTAAACCATTTTGTTGGAGTTTGAGGTCTACAAAAGCACACGAATAGCACAAGGAAGAAAAAGAAGCTTGGAGCACAACACACAATACATAATGTATTACCAAGTGAATGCACAAAGATAAGTGATTCATTAGGCTTATAGGCATATATACAAGCCGGGGGAAAGAAACCTCCTAAAGAGGGAAAAAGGTGCCCATTGGTCCTAGTGTGTTCACAAACATCAGTTTCAGGTTTGCAGAAGCCCATGACCAAGATAAGGAAGAAGAAGAAGCTTGGAGCACAACACACAATATTGAATGTATTACCAAGTGAATGTACAAAGATAAGTGACGAGTTAGGGTTATAGGCATATATACAAGCTAGGGAAAAAAACCTCCTAAAGAGGGAAAAAAGTGCCCCGATGGTCCTAGTGTGTTCATATACATCACTACTGAAATATATCAACAAATCCTCCCTCAAAGTGATGCGATGAACAAGGAGTTGGCAATCATGTATAAGGAACTGCCAAGCTATGTGGAAAAAGATCAATCCACAAAAGTAAGTCAGCCCTAAGCCTTGCGGAAGGCTTCAAACTTCTCCCAAGGAAGAGCCTTTGTGAAAATATTTGCAATGTTATCCTATGTGGCACATATGCAAAATTGATCTCCCCAATAGAGAACCTCTCCTTGAAATAATAATAATGCACCTCTTGTGCTTTGTGAGAGCATGGAACACATGGTTCCTCGCAACTGCAAATGCACTTTGACCATCAGTGAAGATGGTGGTGACAGAAGACTGACCAACACCCAAATCAACCAAAAGCTGTTTGAGCCACACACACTCAATAGTCGCTGTGAAATTTGCCCTATATTCATCCTCACAAGTAGAAGCGGCCACAGTAGGCTGCTTCTTACTGAACCAAGATATGCATCAGCTACCAAGTGTGAAGAAAAAACCACTAGCTGGACACACACGTGTCATAGCCACCAACCTAGTTAGAGTAAAAAAAACATGTAAATCTAGCGGCAATGATCCCCCCTTGGGATAAAACAATCCAAGTAGTCGGGTACCACTCAAGCAATGAAAGATGCGCTTAATGGCCTGCCAATGATTGACCCCCTGGGCATTGCATAAACTTGCTCATATGAGAGACACAAACTAAATATCAGGCCGAGTTATGCATAAGTAAATCAAGCATCCAACAACTTGTTGATAGAGAACAACATCTAATGCATCTTCAACATGATGAAGAATCAACCATAAACCCTTTTCCATAGGAGTGGAAATAGGTTTGCAATCTTCAAGGCCAAAGTGTTGCAATAATGTGTCAATATATTTTGTTTGACATAAACCTATTCCACCATCAACTTGCATAAGCTGAATGACCAGATAATGACGCAAGTGCCCCAAATCTGAGATCTCAAAAGAGGCATGCAAATCAATCTTAAAATCAACAATATTTGGACCAGTGAGCAACATGTCATCAACATAGACAACAATGATTAGAAGCACATCATTTGCACATTTAACATATAAGGTGCTCTCAGTTGGAATGTTCTCAAAACCATGTGCAATAAAGTAGGCATGTATCTTTTCATACACAACATGTGGTGCTTGCTTCAAAGCATATAATGCCTTTTTCAACATGCCCACTATGTTCTCATGCCTTTCTGCACAAAACCACGGGGCTGAAATAGATACACTTCTTCATTAAGTCACCATTCAAAATGCAATTTTAATATCCAATTGATGTTCATTTCAACCATGATGAGCTGCAAGTGCACAAATGCTACAAACGGTGGTCATTCGGTATGTTAGAGGAAATGTCTCATCAAAATCAATGCCTCTCTTGAGATTGACCTTTTGCAACAAGCATAGCCTTATACCTATCAATTGCTACATCATGCTTACACTTCAGCTTGTATACCCATTTAGTGCCAATGGCCTTTTTGCCTGGAGACAAATCACATAAAGAACAAGTACCATTCTTCATAATAACATCATATTTTGATTGCATAATAGCCATCCAAATTTCTAAATTTTGTGCTTCATCAAAAGAAACACGCTCATTCTCATCACAAAGACTAGAGGCAGCCATTGCATAGAAATTTAATGCAAAAAAGCACTATGAGAGCTTGAACAAGTACGATATGATAGAGGTGCATCTAATTTGCTATCTTGCAAAATCTGCACTAGCCATTTAGGCACAGTTTTTGCCTCCTCTATATCAACCGTCTCATCAACAAGTGCATCATCTAAAGCATTAAAAATGGAATGATTCGCATAATCATGTGAAACCTATAAAGGCTAAGAAATTCCTCATTTGGACCAACACTTGATTGTTCACCTATAAAAAGAAGAAGCAAAGTGTCATACACATCCTTGGAGCTAACTGGTGTCTCCTTAGTACATGAAAGTAATGGCTGAATTGCATCTTCCACAAAAACAACATCATGGCTAACCAATATGCGTTTGGTTTGTGGATGATAGAGATGGTAGCCTTTTCTTTTGGAATTGTATCCAACAATAATACATTTCATTGCTTTGTCATTCAATTTCCTGCATTGTTATTCAGGCACTTAGGCATATGCCAAACAACCAAAAACATGAAAATGAGAAATAGATGGCTTGCAACCATGCCAAGACTCATATGGAGTGATATATTGCAATGCTTTGGTGGGACACCTGTTAAGTACATATGTTACACACATAACAACCTCAAGCTAGAAGTTATGTGGTAAAGCCTGAATTTTGACCACACACCTTGCCATCTCCATGAGAGGCCTATTCTTTCTTTCAACAAATCCATTCTGTTGAGGTGTGTACAACACTTTACATTGATGTTTTAACCCACTTCAGCCATAAATGCATTAAAATTAGAAGCCATGTATTCCTACCAATTAGAACGGAGGGTGCCCATTTTACGTGTTGACAAATTTTCAACCAAAACCAGAAACTATTTGAAGTGCATAAACACTTGGGACTTTGCTTTCAATGGATGCACCCATGCATGCCTAGAAAAATAATCAATAAAAGTCACAAAGTAAAGCTAGTTCCCAAAAGAAGGTGTCTGCATAGGACCACATACATCACTATGAAAAAGTTGCAATTTCTGAGTAGCTCAAACTGAACTATCTTTTGGGAAGGAGAAACACTGCCTTTTGCCCAAAATATAACCCTGACAAACATGTTTTACAAGGTGCCTCAAATTTGGGCAAAGAGGACACCATTTTTTATTTTACAGGCATAGCAAACTGGCAAAATTCAGATGACCAAAGTGTGCATGCCAAAGCTTTGCATTTGAGATAGCATGAGAATCTTATATTGCACATGCTGAATCATTCACAGATTTTGTGTAGTCTATCATCTTATACAACCCATGACATAAAATACCAAAAGCAATAATAACTAATCTCCATTAGATAGATTCCTGAACTATACATATGTCATCAATAAATTTGATAACCAAGCTGATCTTGACTAATGCTAGAACTAACAAGAGATTTTTCTTGATCCCTAGCGCAAACAAAGCATCTAAAAACGTGAAATAACTACCATCCGCAGTAGTTAGAATGATCTTATCAACTTCCATTATAGGATAAAAGGAGTTGTTAGTGATATGACAATATTCCTTATAGAGGCAGGCTCAAGTGAACAAAAAATTTGCACTGCGAGCAATATGTTTGGTTGCCCCACTGTCAAAGTACCAAACATCTGAGTTTATCGGGGACATACATATTTCATGAGAAGATGGGTCATAGCTAAAAACAATAGTAAATGCCCATTACTCATTTTGCACAAGATTAGTAGACTCCATTTTAGGTGCAGAGGCCTCTACAACAACCATTCTAGCCTCTTTTGCAGTCGATTTTGGACAACTCTTTATGACATGATCGTTTCCTTTACATTATTTGCAAAACTAATTTTGCTTTTTTGTTTTCTTCTCATCTTTGTCTTCCCTTTTTTTGCTATGCAGAATTATCAGATTTCTGCTTAGTAGTAGATGAGATCCATTTGCCTTTGCCCTTCTAACTAGCTAACAAAGCTTGATCTGCAACACGCATAATGGACATGTTCTGCCTAGATTGATCCTCTTGCAATAAAACAGATGCTAAATCCTCAAATGTTAAGGCATTTGAATTTCCTTTCATCATCAACGGAAGAATAGAAGCAAAACTCTGACATGAATCAGGAAGACAATTAAGAATGGTCTACACAAGTGAACTATCTGGTAAGACTTCATCTGCAAAAATCATATGCTCTTTTAAATCTTTGATCTTTGTCAAAAAGCTATCTATAGATTCTCCTTTACTCCCACTCTCCAACCATTTTCTTTTCTGAGGTAAGCAACATGAGCTTCATTTCTTGCTTGGTATAAAGTGGTAAGTGTATCACAAGCATCTTTTGCTATTTTGCAAGAGTGAATATGAGAGATAATGGCACGTTTGACAGACAAAGCTATCAATGCATGTGCCTGAGCATCTCTGTCATCCCATTGAAGTTGCTTTATAGTAGGTGCAATAGGAACTGAAGCACAAACAAGAACACTACAAGAAAAAAGGGGGCATAGCAACACTCCCAATTAAAAAAAAGCAAGAAGCATCACTTATGCGATGCTATTTCCACATAGAGTTGCATAAGCGACGCTCCGAAAAGGGAAAAAAATACATCGTTACATAAGCAACGGGTACTATTGCTTATGCAATGCATATAACTATTACTGCCAAGAGCATCATAGATTAGGGATGCTCTTAGTAAAATTGGCAAACTTCTTGCGACACATGAGCGTCGCATAAGCAATGTCTTGCAACTACAAAAAAAATAAATTTGATTTCTCCTGACACATTTTTGTAGGGATCGAGAGTGAGAGAGAGCACGAGCACATCTAAGTGAGAGAGAGCATGAGCACATTCAGCATACAGGTACATACACATATATATACACACACGTAGTCACACACACATACACTCACATGCATACATACACACACATGCATACATACATACACACATGCGTACACACACATGCACATACAGAAACATATGCATATACACACTGTTGGTAGCAGTCAGGGCACTCAAGGACTTACAAGACAAGGAAGCCAACGAAAAGAGCCAGAGCAAAGAGAAGGACCAAGTAGGCAAAGCAGTCAACGTTGATCCACAGGCCCTATAATTTTCCATGAAGCAATATTTCCCAAATAGTGATTTCAGTCACTTCTCACCATTGTAAATACCATTTTTTTTGTTATTCCTACTCCATTTTATGCAAGCCGAGGAGTTCTCAAGCTTGAGGAGTATTAGAAGTAGCTATATACCAATTTTCATAATTTTTAGACTTCGTTTGAGCCCTCAAATAAGCCTTGGAACCTAATTTTTAATTAGGTAGGACACTAGGTCTGGACAGGGCCAAAAGCTAGTCAAAACTATAAAAAGAGCTAGAGAGCTCATTTTTGAGGTTAGCTTGTTGTAGATTTGAACTTTGTATGAGAACTCTTTTGCAATGGAAGTTACTCCTTTGTTCCTCTCTTTGTTCTTGCCTTATGTGCGCATGTGTGTGTATGTGTGTGCATGCTAGTGTGCTTCTCACTCATGCACTTGTGCCATCACTTGCTCATAGTCTTCATACTAGTCCTCATGTCTCCACAGATTGACAATTATGAGGTGGATCTCCTCACGTTGGTACTTGCCATTGTGCTAGAGTGACACCAAATTTGGCACCGTTGCCGAGAAGAGAGCTTCGAGGACGAGCGTGTTATGGTAAGACGTAGAGTTGTGATGTTGGAGTCATAGGTATTTTCTTCACTTCTCTCTATTTTCTTTTATTTTCTTCACCATCATCATCACCATCACCATCATCATCCTCACCATCTTCCACCTCCATCACCACCTTCGCAAAATTTTCAATTTTTTGGTCATATCACCTTCCCCATTCCATTCCCCTCATTTGACTTGTGAGAGAGAGTGAGACAGCAATTGTGTGCTTGTTGTTTTTGTCTGTTTTGAGCATTTCTTGTAGGTTTCGACTGTATCATCATCTCCAGCAGGTCGTGTAGGCACGGAAAAGCTATTCACAGTCTCTGGGGCATTGATCTCTGTCAATCGTGATTGATAGAAATTTTGATTCTTGGGTAAAACTAAGTGGACCACAGTACACTAGAGACCTTACACATCACAAATCCACAAGAATTTCTAAAAAACTTGCATTTTTGCTATCCATCACGATTGACAGCATCAATCACGATCGACAGTGTCCATTGTGATGGACAGTTTGTCCATCACGATCGACGGACCCCGACGGACACCTCTGTCAATCGCGACAAATGGTATCCATCACGATTAACACAAAATCCATGATTGCTACTAAAAAACGACAAAAGTTCTTGTCCATCGTGACAAATAGGCCCCCGATCGACACATAGGCATGCAAAAATCCAAGAAATTCAATCAATCGTGATTGACACCCCACGACGGACTGCCTATCCATCGTGATTAACAGCCGTCCATCGCGATTGACACGTGTCCATCGCGACAGACAAAAAAAACACGATTGGCATACCATTTCATCGAGAAATCTATCCATCGCGACTCATAGACCACGATTGATAGAAAATCATGCAAAGAACCCAAAAAACTCAGTCAATCACGATTGACCCATCAATAGCGACCGACACCCCCTGTCCATCACGATTGACACCATCAATCGCGATTGACACGTTTCCATCGCGATTGATAGGCCACGACGGACAGCTCTGTCCATCGCGATTGACAACCTTATCGATCGTGATTGACAACCATTTTTGGCCAATTTTTTAGGGTTTTTTAATTTGAAAATTTTGGCCAATTTTGGGCATGAATCTTGTGCTATAGGACACATAGGGAGGTCGTAAGCAAATAATTAGAGAAAACCCTATTTGCCTGTTAGCCTGTTTGAACCCTATTTTAACCCTAGAACCCTGAACTGTCATAACTTTCTCATACGAAATCCGTTCGGATTGATCTTAGGCTCATTGGAAATCTGGTTTCGAATCCCACTAAAGCTAATATGGGGAGTTATAGATAGGCTATTTTGAAGTTGACCATACCTCGGGTAAGAAAACTGAGGGATCTTTAAGATTGTCTTCCATAAAGACAAAGGACAATTTGGTCTATGAATTAGATGAATGAAAATGTTCTGTTGTGTCAATTGAGTTTAAATATTGAGCTAACTTTGGAACTTTTATAGGTCCACTGAGAGCATCAAAGGGCATTCAAGGCAAGAGTGAGTGTAGGCTTGGAAACACACTTCCTAGGCTTACAAGGGTAAGGGATAAGCAACTTGAGGTTGGATTATTCTCAACTCCCTCTATCAATTCCTAGCTTAGGCTAAGTACGGATATAGGTATTGATTAATTAGGGCGACATTAAGCATTCTCAAGTCCAAGAACTCTAATCACTCAATTGCAAGTATAAAAAGATTACATTTGCGTAACACGCTAAGGGAAACGAATCCAAATCAAGCGATCAAAATCAAGTACGATAAAACCCAAGTGTTCCTTGTGACGAAGATTGATTGGACAAGAAGCGACATCCTAAGAAAATTTAAAAAGAGCGAGTGACTATTACAAAAGAAGTCAGCAACGAGGTTGTACTGGGAAAAGTGGGATAACCACCAAGGCATATGAACCTTAGATCAGGATGATATTTAGGGAGAGATCGACAAAGCCTTAGGTCTTCAGAGGCTAGTGTCAACCACACTGCTAGGTCTTGGGCCCAGCAGTTGGGCGATTATCCGCACTACCCTAGCTCTGAAACTAGTGAATCCGAGATGTCTTATGCTATGGAGAGACCCACAGGAAGTTCAAGTGTGGCTTACTTAGAGAAACCTGAAGGCCCATACAAAACTCAACTTGAATACATCAGGACCAGCCGATTAGGTGCTCGCATCTATGAGGACGGTCTTAGAAGATCCATTGTGCAAATTAAAAACCCTGATCAACCCCTTGGACTAGAACATCCAGTGGTCAAGTTTGAAAATGGCGCATAACTAGATAAGGAAGGAACAATGTACGTATTCACCAACCAACTAGATAGAACAGATGCATTTGGTAATGTGATTCTAGAGACAGACATAGGTGACATAAAGCAAGGGAACTTAGGAAGAGAGCCCAAACTCCCCGAAGCAAATCAGTCTTGACTAGAATCATCACTCCAGAGTGGATTTCCCAGGACAATAAGAGCATAGATCTACTCCTAAACTGAGAGATAGACGAGGATTTTTGGAGGTATAAATATGACCAGCCCAATGAAGTAGGAATGCTCACAATCTATGAGTTTAAAGATCCTGATAGTCTAGAAAAAGTGATCTATTTAGACAATACTTTAGAGAGGATCTTTGTGGTCTAAGAACATGGTAGGCATGCCTACACTTGGGAGGGTGAATTTATTTTTCCCCAACCAAGATCTAATGCCTCTTATGGCCACCAAGGAGCTGGAACATCCCAAGCGCATGGAGCTCAAAGGGACAGGGGTAGAGATAGGCTGGAGGTGAGCTTTGCTAACCCACTAGGAAGAGAAAGAACGAGAACGGAGGCTGATAGAATGGAAAATGAGAGACATAGAGACCCAAGGAATCAAAGGAATGCAGATGAATCCCCTCTACCAAGGCCTAGGGAACACACCAGGACCTTGAGGCCGACACAACTAGTTAAGTCCATGAAGAATTGCTTCGATGGCACTGGAGACCCGTACGATCATGTGGCAGAGTTTAGGCAGGTTTTGAGAGCTAAACAAGTTGAAGAATTGTTCACTCAATATAATGCCTTCAGCCTAACTCTCAAGAACACTACACTTGCTTGGTTTCAACCACTTCACCAAGGTTAGTTTAGGAACATAGACCAACTTCTAGAAGCCTTCATCACAAAATTTTCTAAGAGTGGCATACGGTACAATACTTCCTCATTGATACATAGCTTCAAGCAGACACCTCAAGAGATAGTTAGAATTGCAAGAAGAAGATTTAGGCAATACCTAGAGAGATGCCCTGTTCCTGAGTTACCCACACCAACCAAACAAGTGGCTTTATTCTTGGACGGATTGCTAAGTACCAAATTGAGATCATATGTGTACTTGAAGGACCCTAGGAGCATAGAAGAGTGTGCACGCATGTGCATAGACATTGAGGATAACCTAGGGGAGGAATTAGAGCTTTCAAAAATCTACAAAGATTCAGATAGCTCTACTAGTCTCAATTCAAATCCATCCACATCTATTGAGGAACTTGCGGAGAAAGTAGCTCAAAAGTTAGGAGTCTCAAGCAAACAAATACCAAGGTTTGCCCTAGTGAAAAGATGCTATACTTGTGGAGGTGACCATATGGTGAATGTATGTCCCATTATGGCTCAACCCCAAGTGAACCCTAGTAGTCAATACTGCACCATAGAACGGAGATACACTAATCACACCGTGCAAGATTGACCAGACAATAAGAAAGCAGTTAGGCAAACTTATCCATAGCCATACCCTTAACAAGGAAGATACCAGAACCAGTATCCATCACAGCAGTATGCTAGGCCTCAGCAACCCTACCAACCACAATATCAAGCCCAACAAAGACCTCAACCAATTCTAGCGCAACATCCCCCTCCTCCAGCTAATGTGATTCGAGCAAAGTATGCAACTGTAGAAGAAAATCTAAATAGAGCCTTAGTGCGAGTAACTCCATTGCTTTCAGAAAGTGACCCAAGTGATCATAGTTTTGACTCCACTCATATTGATAACCCACAGGCTTACTACATGCAGTCACTTGAGCATAATGAGTCATATTATCATGAAGACCCGAGTGAACTTAGTTGGGAGCTAGAGTATGCAAATGTCATGTATGCAAACCTCAACTCTAGACCCCAACCTAGGTAGATAAGACCCCCATTTCCTAGATGACCGTGTTATCGATGTCAGGGAGATCACCTCATTCGTGATTGCCCTATGCTTGGACCTACACAAACCCAATCCGTGACTGTCAGAAATCACTCCTATCAATGTCATTGGGTTAGTGGTAGACTCCACGAGAAGTGTGACTTCTGCTGCCCCTGTGCAAGTGGTCACTAGAGCTTAAGCTTTGCAGCAAAACCAAGGTTTAGGACATGAAAAGAGTTATGAGGTTAGTGAGACTGAGAGCATAACTAAGAAGAGGACCAGAGCTTGGAGGGATAGTCGAGAAAGAATGAAAAGGCAATGGGTAAAGAAGATAAGCGAAGTAGAAGAGAGCCTAAGAGAAAAAAAAGCCAAAATAGTTGAACTCACCTCTCAAACGCACTCTCTCATACCACCACCACCATCCTTATCACCATCCAATCCGCCATCTTCTAACCGCCCTCATACGACCCAACCACCCATAGTAGGATCAGTATTAGCAGATCCCACTCCTGAGGACCTAGACATGATGCTTAAGGCATATCAGGCCATAATCCAAGAAGGTCCAAATGTAACAAATCATGAAAAGTGTTACCCTAGAGTTGAACTAGAGCTTGAACGAACTAAAATTTGTGCTAAGATGGTGGAATTGGCTCAAACTATGTTTGAAGTCAGTCACATCTTTAACTTCTCTAGTTCAACTAAGACACAGTTGCACTTTGATGGACTGTTAGAAAGATTGGATAATTTAATTGAAAAATCTAGAAAGGAAGCCACCTCCGAAGGTAAGGACAAGCTAGTGGAAGGATGAGCGTTCCTCCCCAGGAAGCTTATGTACCTAACTCCACATAAACAGACACATCTTCTTCTATGAATCGGTATTCACCAAAATTCCTGCGAGAGGTTCAAGAAGAGAAATGGGCTAAAGAAAGTGAAGTTTTTCCTCCCATTGAACTTGTGGATGACGTGCATGATCAATTCCCACAAGAAATTCCTTCCATTTATGGAGAGCAGGAGAGTGCCTAATCTCATGAGAGATTAGACTTCGAGTCTAATTCCTTATAGGAACTAGCCCATTTCACAGGCCCATGGGAAGCTAAGTCTACTTGTATGAGAGCATCCACGGTCATGATAAGAAACGAAGACTCAGTCATACCTAGGAACACAGAGGTAGTGAAAAACACTAAAGTGCAGTGCAATCTCAATTTAGAAGAGCTACTCAAGGTTAAGCCAAAATTGTGGAAACATGTAGCCAACCAAGTGCCTGAAATAGCTAAACCTCATTCCCAGGTAGGATCTCATAGAACAGTGCCAGAAATACCCTAGGACATGATAGGAGACATGAGTGAAGGAGAAGAAGGAAACACCTATCTTCCAATTACCCATCAAGGTTACACCACCAAGGAAATTTTGGACTCAAGCGCACGAGTTGCAATTGCTACCACTTCCCTATGGAAGAGTTGGGGCAAGCCAACACTCAGGTCAACGAGGATGAAATTGTAGATGGCCAATGGTCACATACAGAGAACTTTAGGATTACTCGAAGGGATAAATCTCACTACATGTGGTGTCGAGTTTGAGCATACTTTTGCCATATGTGACTTTAGCAAGAATCAAGCCTATGAGATGATTTTGGGAAGACCATTTATGCGGAGGTTGCAAGTGGTACAAGATTGGAGAAACCAATTCTTTGTATTTGCAACACTTAGGTGTTACAATCAAAGTCAATCTCAAGGATTACTCTCATAGAGACGTACCCCCTATTAAATGGAATCCCATAGAGCTAAAGATGATATGGAGTTAGTGCATTCCATGGGATCAACATCCTCATGGATGCATGAAGACACCCACTTATGGTGTGCAAAGTAGTAGTAGAAGAAGAGAAGAGAGAAAAAGCCAGAGAGGTAGGTGCGAAGGAAACTCATAGATCAGTTCAAGACCTAGCCTATGCACTTGTAGTATTTCCTGATGAAGAATTTGAACCTCATGGTTGGGTAGAAATTCTAGCAACAATGGATGTAGCCATCAATGAAGAACAATGGACACCCCACTGTGACGAGGATGGCTATGACATTTCGGTCTTCACAATAGATCCAATCATGTGTGATTTGGTTATTGAAGAATGTGAACCTAGCACTGATGCATTCAAGGATGCAAGCAAATCCGATCTCGAGTCAATCATTATGGACCCACCTTTTGCATTAGATGAGGAATATTTCTACGAAGTAGAAGCTCACCCTCAAAGACACGCAGAACTTACAAATGATGTGAGATTAGCCACACAGGTAACCACTAAGAATGAAGGCAAGAAGAGGAAGAAGAGAGAAGTCACACCAGAGGAGGAAGAGTCCTTGTTTGAGGTTCCAGAAAACTTTAAGAAGTATGAGATAGAAGATAGGAGAGTCATGATAAGAATGCCTAAACGTGATGCACAAGCAGGAGATGCCTATGATAACAAAGAAACCACCAAGAAGGTTGTTGTAACCATAGAAGAAGGAGAAGAAAAATGCACATACATTGGACATGAACTGATGGAGGAAGAGGAGCAAGAGTTGATAGCCTTGCTAAGAGAATACAGAGATGTATTTTTTTGGAGTTAAAAGGACTTGGAAGGTGTAGACCCTGACATATGCTCACATATGATTCCCATGACCTCAGATGCCAAACCCTCTAAACAGAAGCCGTACACCTATAATGATAACTATGCTTCCAAGGTCAAAGAATGGATAGATCGCTTGGTTGAAGCTGGATTCATCTATGAAACTGAGCACACTGAGTGGCTATCCCCCATCGTAGTGGTGCCCAAGAAGAATGGAAAGTTACGTGTATGCATTAACTTGAAGAAAGTTAACGCATCCACTATTAGAGATAGTTATACGCTTCCTATCACCGAGCATCTCTTAGAAAGAGTAGCAGGCAAGGAAGTATACAACTTCCTTGATGGCTTCTCTGGCTACAATCAAGTGGCCATAGCTCCAGAAGATCAACATAAGACAGCTTTTGCCACAGAGTGGGGCATATTTGCTTTTTGGGTAGTGCCATTTGGCCTCACCAATGCGCCAACTACCTTTCAAAGGCTGATGTGCCATGTGTTTAAAAGTTCTTAAGGAAAAATTTGGAAGTCTATGTTGATGATCTCTGTGCTCATTCCAACATAAGACACACATATCCCAAAGTTGAGAGCTATCTGTGAAAAATGTAGAGAATATCAAGTCTGCTTGAACCCAGAAAAGTGTGTTTTTATGGTCAAGCAAGGCAAGATTCTAGGACACATAGTGTCAAAGAATGGCATATCCATGGACGAGGAGAAAGTGAGGCTATTGTAGAGCTACCTAGGCCAAAGAATGTCAAGGAGGTACAGGGGGCATTGTGGCTATTATCACTGATTCATTCATATGTATGAGATCATTGCAAAGCCTCTGTAGGGCCTTTTGACAAATTTTGAGTGGACGGACGAATGTGAGAACGCTTTCAACGAGCTTAAATGGTGATTATGTTCAGCACCAATCTTGACTACACCAGATTGGAACAAACTCTTTCATGTTCACGTGGATGCATCCAATTATGCTATTGGGTGTGTACTTGCACAACCTGCATGTGAAGGTAATATATCTTCCAATTGCCTATGCTAGTAGATAGTTGAATGCAGTTGAACAAAACTATACTACCACCGAACGAGAAGGATTAGCCATGGTATATGTAGTTAAGAAGTTTAGACGCTATTTGCTTGCAAATAAGTTTAAATTTTTTTTACAGACCATCAAGCATTGCTATATCTAGTAAACAAGCCATGCAATACAGGTAGATTAGTAAGATGGTTTCTCTTACTAATGGAATATGAATTTGAGTTACTGGTGAGGAAATGTAAGACTCACTTGAGAGTAGATCATCTCTCGAGGCTCACATCCGGAGAGGCCCCACAAGGAGTATCAGATGATCTTCCTGATGCGTACTTGTTTAATTTGGAAGTGGTACTAGAGTGGGCCAAGACATTAGTGCTAGTATTGACATATGGGCCTAAACACCCAGTGATAAACACTCAAGATAAGGAGGTAGTAAAAGCCCAAAAGTACAATATCATGATAGGGAGTATGTACAAGCATACAGATCAAGGAATATTAGCTTGTTGTGTGGAAGAGGAGTACACGAAGTGGTTGCAATTAGCACATGCGGGTGCATTACAACAACACCATTCAAAACAAATAACCTTCAAACTCTACAATGATTAGAGGTATACTGGCCAACAATGGAAGCAGATGTGCACAAATTATGCAAACAATGCCCAAAATGCAGCACTAGACCTCCAGTTGAACATGCCACTCTTTATGGAGTGTCTTTAGTGCCAGATTGGAGCGAACCATTAGTAACCTTTCTGAGGACGAAAACATTCCCTCAAGAGATGACATTGGCG
The DNA here is from genome assembly GCA_020310875.1 of Ceratopteris richardii. Taxonomy (NCBI): domain Eukaryota; kingdom Viridiplantae; phylum Streptophyta; class Polypodiopsida; order Polypodiales; family Pteridaceae; genus Ceratopteris; species Ceratopteris richardii. The sequence continues at coordinate 121,731 of MU260300.1, forward strand.
AGACAAAGGAGCTTAGAACATGAGGCACTAGAATACTCACTCATTGGAGATAACTTATACAAGCATGGTAAAGATGGTTACCTCAGACTGTGTGTCCATGGGAGTGAATATCTTAAGATCTTGGAAACTGCTCACCAAGGTGTAGCAGGAGGAAACTTTGGACCAGATAGGGTGATCAAGGCCATACTATTTGTGGGTCTTTGGTGGCCAACTCTTCATATGGATGCACATACCTATGTGAAGTGGTGTGATGTTTGTTAGTGAACTCAATATCCCATATGTAAAGATGAGATACCATTGAAACCTATGATGGGTGGATGTGCATTCTCTAAGTGGGGAATAGACTTTGTAGGTCTTATTAATCCCCCAACTAAGGGTTCACATGCCGAATATATCATTGTGGCCACATACTATCTAACCAAGTGGGTAGAAGTGAAAGCCACAACGAAGAATGATGCTCAAACGACAGCTAAATTCTTATTTGAGAACGTGTTCACGAGATATGGGCTACCAATAGAGCTAGTAAATGATAGAGGCACTCACTTCTTGAATGAAGTCATTGAAAATCTTCTCCAAGAGTTCTTGGTGATACACAAGAAGTCCGCCCGCTATCATCCACAAGCTAATGGGCAAGCCGAAAGCACCAATAAGATTCTATGCAATGTATTGACCAAATTAGTGAATAATAAACGTTCTGATTGGGACAAAAAGCTACACCATGCTATTTGGGCATATAGAGTGGCCTATAAAACGATACTCCAAGCCACACCCTTTCATATGGTATTTGGCCAAAATGTAGTGCTACCATTGGACTTCTTGATACCTACACTGAAAGTACCACAGGAGCATGAGTGGACATGTCATGAACTCTCTTCGAGGATCTTAGATCTTGAACGGTTAGGTGAAACGAGACTGAGAGTAGCTGCAGGGATTTATGCAGCTAAGAAAAGACAAAAGGCATACTTCGATGCCCATGTGAAGGATAAAGGCTTGAAAGCAAGAGACTTAGTTTTGGTGTACACCCTGAAACAACATGCAAGAAAGCTAGAGAAGCGTGGCTATGGACCAATGATCATAAATAGAATATCAACAAGTGAAGCAGTCCAATTAGCCACCCTAGAAGGTGATGTTCTCCCTAACTACATCAACAGATGCAGAGTCAAACTATATTAAGAACCCCTCACTGAGGAAATGCTTAATCGACTCAACACTGCCAAGAAACGTAAGGAAGAAGAAACACGAATTTGTGAAGAAGCGCAAGTTGAAGCTTTATAACGCATCCGAAGAATGAAATTGAGAAGACAGGGTAGAGATGAGCCTAATGATGCTTATGGAGCTCCAAGATATTACATGGCCATGTGCGAGGCACTAGAAATACTTTCCCATAGAATAGTTGACCAACATCCATTTGTAACCCTAGAGATGAGACAAGAAGAAAGCACAAGGAACGTGAGAGCCTTGATTGACTTAGGTGCAACCACTAGTGCTGTTAGGTTTTCTTACTGTCAAGAACTGAAATTAAGTGTCAGTCCTATAGAAGCATACCTCATAGGATTGGGAGGTGTGGAAACCCTTGCATGAGCAAGGTGGAGCTCCCCCTCTACATTCAAGATGCCCTTATGACAGTTAAGGTGCTAGTGTGTCAAGATGAGGATCTCACTAAACCTCTTGTCTTGGGTCAAGATTGGATCTATGATCATGCAGTCAACCTGAACCTAAGAAGTGGACTTCTTCAGGTACGGGTGAATCAAACCCGCATCACCATTGAGCTAGAAAATCAAGCACTCAAGGAATTAGGAAAGGTACCAACTCTTGGTCCTTCCAAGAGTACACATGAAGATAATTATGTTGTTCTTGCCCAAAACTCTATGATGCAGAAGAATGAGATACTCAGCAAAGAAGTCAGGGATGTGGTGGAACTCCCTTCTTTTCCAAAGATGATTGAGACAAAGCAATCAAAGGAGTGCAAAAATCAAGGGAAGCAGACGGTCGATATTCATAGCCAATGGAGAGTTCAAAGCAGAAGGACTCAAAATGTGAAGTAGATCTGGATATGCAAGGGTGAACAACCCTCTATTTTGGAGAAAAATTCCCAATGGTGCACCAAACCAATTGCTTGGGCAAGGAATACGCAGAAAGAGTGTTCGAGAATTCTTCCAAAATGGGCCATTCCTATTTGGGTCCCAAAGTAATCGATGACAGCTAACCCTAATACTAGACAAATTTGGCTGCCTAAGACTTGCTTACACACACAAGTAGCTTCACACAAGCTCACAAGCCAAAAATGCTACTCACCATCCTTCACATCACACACCTCTCGACACACATCTGCATTCCAACACTCCACACATGTAATCACACTTAGAACGCCTTGGAAATGGGTACCCAAAAAGTCCCAAATCCAAGACAACATGATTCAGAAACATGATAAAATCATTGCCACCAAAAGGAACCGTCTCACACATAAAGCTTAAAGAGTTAAACTCTGTGATAAACCACCTGACCCCACCATGTAACGTACTCTGCATAGACAGAAATGCATTTGAGTACATTGCATGACCAAGTATGCATATAGGGGCAATACTGACCTCCTAACTATAACTCACACACACACACAAAATCCCACTCGACTAACTTCGAACCCAAAGAGTGACATGCTGGTATTGTAAAGGGAACACACTATTATCATGTTTCCTACACAATGTTAATGTGATTTTTTCTTCCAGCAAATAAGATCATCAGATGCTCCTAGTGATATCATGGCTGATGTAGCAAGAACCAGCTCTCAAGCAGGCACGAGCCAACAAGTGGTTGATTTAGAGAGCTTACCCATCATGCTAGAACCAAATGAAAGACTAGAAGAGTTGCAGGCCATACAAATCCTACCGATATCGGACCCCCCAAGTGGCCATACCATGCCTGTAGGAAAGGCTTCCCACTCGTTTAGTGAAGTCGTAGGACCCTAGAGCGATCATGCCTATGGGAGTCAGAGTTGGACTTCAATGGGAAGCAAGGTAAATACCACTTCTTTACATGGGAATTTGAAAACTTACAAAATGCAGAAGGGCTATGTCCCTTATGGGAGAAGGCAAGATTGGATGTGTACTTCGGTGCTCAGCTCCCAAAGCCTGACTTCATGATATGCTACTATCTCATCAACACCTTGACTCCAAGCAAGCACCCAAAAGGTACAAGCACATTTGTGCTCCCATCTCTGACAAGGGGGAATGAGCTCAAGAGGTTTAGGCTATCAAACAAGTTAGTGCGAGAGGCCCTAGATATGCGAGGAATGCATATTCGAACAGAGAAGGAGGTCCTGGTGCCTGATTGTTAAAAATAAAGAAGTAAGCTCGTATATATTTTTGCAAAAAGGATTTTCTTCAAGTAGAAGGAAAATACAAAAATGAAAAATAGAAGCATTTACTTCAGCAAGTAGTGGAGGCCAAAAGAGAATCATTCAAAAGAGAATCAAATCCAAAAGCTGAACTGTAAGAGGAGTGGCTGTCCAAAGTAGTGGAGAAATGATGGAGAAGAGCTCTCAAACTCATCATGAGAGTTTTTGGTCACTTGGCTATAAAAGAGGCAAGGGAGGACACTCAAGAATAGAGGAAGAAGGCATGGAAGCCCCCTTGTAGCTACTTCAATTGTTTTGAGTCATTTCGTTCAGTTTACTCTCATAAAGTATGTCCAGCCGCACACCCATTTTTGGGTAGTCTACTTGTAAGAGTCATATCTCTCAATATGTGTATCCAATTTTAGTGTTTAAACATTCGTTGGAAATCTTATCTCGAGTACTTCCTCTATCTAAAACAGTTTTATGAAATTCTTTATGCTCTATGAGTTATTCAGGTTTTAGTGAAGTCCAGTTTTCAGCCTGATTGAGTGGACAAGTAGTCTGTTTTGAATCAAATAGTTGCCAACTCAAATCTACTCCAAATTGAGTGTTTGATATCTGATTTGAAAGCTCTAGGTGTCTAGTTTGAGTGACCAAAGTTTCAAGTTCATTGGATATTTCAATTGGTACCAGTTTTCATTTGAAGGTTTTAGTCTAGTTCTGCTGTTGGCAAGAGTCTTGATCCTGAGAAGGTCTTCTACACTTTCCGCTGTGAGTAGGAGAGGAATTCTCCAACAATTGGTATCAGAGCATTGGAGCTTGAAGAGGCAAAGCATTGGAACTGAAGTGAAGCAAAGGAGAAGCTACAAATCAAGGGGGAGCTTCATAAAGTCAAGGAAGAGTGCCATAACATACTTGAGGTAAACTTCAATCTGTTTTCAATGGCTGATTTAGGACAACAAGTTGAGAAGTTAGACAAAGAAAATTTTCAGTCTTGGAGGTATAGAATGATAAATTACCTGAAAGGTAAAGGTTTATGGAGTCTAGTTAGTGGAGACGATCCACAATCGGTGGACCTTGAAGATCCCAACATTACTCCGGCACAAAGGAGACAATTTGCTGATTGGGAAGAGAGGAATCGAAGGGTGATGTTCCTCATCTCACAAGTTATTTCTAACACTATGAATGGTCAAAGCATGCCAACTAGGAAAGCAAACTCGACAAGCATTCAAGAAAAGCAACTATGTGGCAAGGAATGTCCTCGACTTGATACACACGGATGTATGGGGACCATCACAACAACCATCAGTGGCTGGTAATAGATATTTTGTCACTTTTCTTGATGATCATTCAAGGAAAGTATGGATGTTTTGCATAAAACAAAAATAAGATGTGTTCTCCATGTTCAAGAGATTTAAAGCACAGGTAGAAAAGGAAACAGGACGCTACATAAAGACCTTGAGGTCCGATGGAGGAGGAGAATATTTCTCCAAAGAATTTTCAGATTTTCTTTATGAAAATGGCATCAAGAGACAATTTACATGTAGGTACACACCTCAACAAAATGGAATAGCTGAAAGGAAAAATCGACATATCACAGAAGTTGCAAGATGCATGCTTAACGAGATGAAGATGCCACTAAACTATTGGGCTGAAGCAATTAGTACGGCCGTTTATTTGATGAACAAGTGCACAACAGCTGGAGTGCATAATCTAACTCGCGAGGAGGTTTATTCCGGTAAGAAACCTGACCTTACACATCTCAAAGTTTTTGGATGTGTGTGTTATGTTCACATCCCTCAAGAACTAAGGACAAAGATGGAGGCAAAGTCCGAAAAATGTATTTTTATTGGATATTCATCGGAGCAAAAGGGATATAGGTGCTACAATCCGGCGACAAAGGAGCTACGAGTCTCATGAGATGTGGTATTTGATGAGCTAAGACCATGGTTTGGAGACAAAGGGAAAGAGAAGATTCTTGAAGAAGATTGTGAAGATGATGGAGGTGCTGTCCAAGAAGAATTTGAGCAAACAAGCACTCAAATGTCAGGTCCAAAAGCTTCTACATCACTTGGAGAAAGCTCAACATGGAAGGGGAGGCTAAGGAGTCATTCCTCATCACCAACATCATCTTATGAAAGATCTAAAGCTGAAAGTGCTGCCCAAAATAGTGATTCAAATGCAAGTGAAGAAGAGTATGAAGAGGTGATCACACCAAAGGTAAAGTTGAACGGGTTGAAGAAGCAATGTTCAAAAGGAAATGAAAGGAGGTCTTCAAGAGCAAGATATCCAATTGAAAGGCTGAGCTATGATAGTTTTATTGCAAAGCATTTTGCATATATGACACAGGTGGTCAAAGACAAAGAACCGGATGCATATGAAGAAGCATGTACACAAAAAAGAATGGCAAGAAGCTATGCAAGAAGAGATGAAAGCTCTCAAGGACAATCACACATGGGAGTTATTTCCAAAGGCTGAAGGTATGAAAATTGTTCCAAATAAATGGGTGTTTAAAATAAAGAGAAATGCTGATGGTTCTCTAGCAAGGCATAAAGCTAGACTAGTAGCAAAAGGATTCAAGCAAAATCACGGCATTGACTATGAAGAGACTTTTAGCCCGGTTGCAAAGATGGGAACAATTAGAACCTTGATTGCAGTGAGTGCAGCAAGGAGATGGCCATTATATCAACTTGACATAAAACATGCTTTTCTCAATGGTGAACTTCAAGAAGAGGTATACATGAGTCAACCGATTGGATTTGAAGACAAAAAGCATCCAAATTTTGTTTGTAGATTGAAGAAAGCTTTGTATGGGCTGAAGCAAGCACCACATGCTTGGAATCAAAGATTGGTCGAGTACCTCACAAGGTGTGGGTATAGTCCAAGTAATGCAGATCCCTCTCTCTACATGAAGAAAGAAGAAGGCAAGCAGGTATATATTTGCATATACGTTGATGATCTCATCATAACAGGAAGTAATGTTACAGGAATACAAGAGATCAAAAGGAAACTCAGTAAGGAGTTTAAAATTTCAGATCTTGGTGAGCTGAAATACTTTTTAGGCATTGAGATAGTCTATGGGAAAGATGGCATTTACTTTGCAAAGAAAGTACCTATTGGATGTTCTTTTCAGATTTGGAATGAGTGAATGCAAACCACTCACTCAACCTATGGACACAAATGTGAAGCTATGCTCAAATGATGGAGAGAAGTTACATGATGTAACTACATACAGGAGTATTATAGGTTCGTTGATCTATGCTACGATCACAAGACCAGATTTTGTGTTATATTGTTGGAGTTCTTTCTCAATTTATGCAAGCTCCAACAAGTGAACATTTAAATTCAGCCAAATGAGTGCTAAGATATGTGAAGCACACAGTCAATCATGCTTTGTTTTATAGATATGATGAAGAATTGCAGGTAAAAGGCTTCAGTGATGCTGATTGGGCTGGTTCGAAGGAAGATAGAAGATCCACTTCAGGTTATGTGTTCATGATAGGAAGCAAACCTATCACATGGAGCTCAAAGAAGCAACCTACTGTTGCACTATCATCTACAGAAGCTGAATGTGTTTTTGGGTAGTCTACTTGTAAGAGTCATATCTCTCAATATATGTATCCAATTTTAGTGTTTAAACATTCGTTGGAAATCTTATATCAAGTTCTTCCTCTGTCTAGAACAGTTTTATGAAATTCTTTATGTTCTATGAGTTATTCACGTTTTAGTGAAGTCCAGTTTTCAGCCTAACTGAGTGGATAGGTAGTCTGTTTTGAATCAAATAGTTGCCAACTCAAATCTACTTCAAATTGAGTATTTGATATCTCATTTGAAAGCTCTAGATGTCTAGTTTGAGTGACCAAAGTTTCAAGTTCATTGGATATTTCAGTTGGTACCAGTTTTCATTTGAAGGTTCTGCTATTGGCAAGAGTCTTGATCCTGAGAAGGTCTTCTACACTTTCCGCTGCAAGTAGGAGAGGAATTCTCCAACACTGATTACGTGAAGAATTGAAGCCTCACCAAGCTCAAGGACATGGTGGCCATGATGCCCAATATTGCAATACACCTTCGATTGTGCATGCAACACTTTGCTTTTCCTGCCCAAGATAGTTTACCATGCCACCCAAGAAGTTATTGTTCAGTTTATATCTGGCAGAGACACATAACTTCACTATCAACCTACCCCACTGTATAATTGATCAGATACACCTAGCCCACAAATGATGGCCATGAAAGCATGTTTTATATGGATGTTGTGCTCTAACTAGGATCATTTATAGGTGTTTTGGCTTATGACATCCCCATTCAATGGGCCTTGATGTTGAATCGAGTGCAGCAGTTCAGAGGCCGAACATCCACTAGACCCCTTCTAAGAAGATGAGAGGAACTGTCCAGGTACCTTATGCTCAACTCCGTGGAGCAACACTAACCCCCGATGTCACCCCCCCTCCTCGAAGAATAAGGCCATTCGCCTTAGGACTACCACGGAAGAGCGCCGAAGGTCCCAATCTCATATTTCCACCTGTTCCCACTAACCTCGAATTCCTCGGAGGAGAACCCTCGGAGGAACTCACGAATGAAGACTTCGAACAATTGTTAAGAGAAGTAAATCTTGAGGTAGAAGAGGAACAACAAGTGGGAGATGTTCAACTGCAAGCAACAACCTCCCGAGTACCTGTTACCACAGTTGATGTGGATGAAGAGAACGAGGAAGATGAAGAGTCTAAAGAGGACGAGGAGGAGCATGAACAAAGGCATCAACATGAGCAGCAAGAAGTGCCAGAACTTGTAGGTGCGCCTGCATACACAACCCAACTAGAAAGGCTATATGATACGATCAAAGGAGTGCAAGAAAGGCATAGCCTCTCCCTTGCATCAGGCGAAGCCTTGATTGAAGAAATGCTAGCAGACGAGCAGTGGACCAAAAATACATTACCACCCTCAAATTAATGTCAGAATCCTTAGGAGTCCCAAAAGCCATCCACATAGCAGTTCGCGAGTCCGTGAGGTATGACAAACACAGAGTCGACACATTACCATGTGCAGACAAGAATATAAGAATACCCGTCATAGAACCATAAATAACCATCAAACCCACAAATACCCCCACCACCACCATTGACCTCACTACTAAAAACTTTTGTACAGACATCACCCATCTCACCCCTACATGCCCCATTCCCCCCTTCTCCACCACCACTGCCTCCCACCACTGAACGAACTGCATTCGTCACAACTACTGTCTCCTACACCCCAACCTCATCCACAGCCTTCTCCTTCCGTGAGCCAACCTCATAGAACACCCTCTTCTCTTCCATCACCAATCCTCTATACACTTCACCATGTTTGTCCCCCGAACCCATAATTGGCCACCCCATAATCCCTAGTATGGTTGGAAACCCCCGACCCACTGAGGGTATCCTTTGTTTCCTAGCTTATCACCCATTTCACGTACCCCTATCCCATGACCCATACTTTCCATCCGCTCCCTACACCTCACTCGCCCCAATCACCCCACCTCAATACCTATTTTTCATGGAACAGTACATTTGCACTCCAGTGTCTCAGATGCACGGCTCATAGATGCTCACAATGACATCAATCTACATAGACACCACATTCACTTCACCTACCATACTCACTTACATGGTAGCCCCTACATGCACCACACTGTCTGACCCCATGGACATTTCACCACCCACAACACCTCTCCCTACAATTCCACCTTCACCCACTCCCCTACCCCCCACCTCACCATCCACCACCTCGTTGGTAGACACAACATTCATTACCCCCCTTCCCATTCCCACTCCTGCTACATTCCAAACTCCTCCCCTCGCATATCATAATGTAAATAATACCTTTAATACCTTACTTCAGTGTGCACATCAACTACAACAAGATAGCACCAATTGGAAGGGTGCACCGGAGCCTTCCAGGCAGAATCTCAGTGCTTGTAAGCTAGAGTCAACATCTTGGAAGCTGATTACCAAACACTCCTAGCACAACATACCACTTTACAATAGGTTCACACCGAATTGGAGTCAAAGATATCTACGGTGGATGATAAAGCAGTCAAGGATCTGGAAAATGTGCTATAATCGCAGATGCTATCCAATGCTACACTAAGACGCAATCTCGGGCTACTACGAAAGCACATGGCAACAACCTTAGAAGAGAACAAGCGGCTTCAGCAACAAAACCAAGACAATTTTGAAGCAGCTATGGAAGGAACCTCGGGAGCTGACATTAGTCCTACAAAGTATAGAGCGGTCCCATCTGAAGACATTCGGATCTTACTTGAGGAGCATGCAAATTTTTTGGAGTCATATGAAAAGTTAGAATCCGAATGTGCTGACCTAAAGAAGAAACTATCCAGTGCCAATACATCTCAACAAGAGCCGAGCGCAATAATCTACGCAAGAATTAGAGACTCTCCGAAAGCAGATGGCAAAACTACAAGCAAATCATCTCTTACCATATGAAAGGCCACCCTCTCTAGTTGAAGAACCAGAACCTGACACAGTGGTGGGAATTCCTATCGATGAAGGCTACGAAGAACCATACGAGCCGATGCTAGTATGTGACGGTCGAGTTACCGAGGAGGGATGAGACACTTTGGAAATTGGAGTTCTAGATTGGCTCAAACAAGTTGAGAAAGTGGGACAAACACACGACGATCGTGTCACAGTGCAAATTCAATCCCTCACAAATCTGGAAGAAACTGTACTTAGATCTTCTTACTTTCAGCACCTATCCCACCAACGGTTGATCACAACATTAGAACCGCAATACATGCCTTACTTTGTCTTGCTACGTGACTATAATGTAGAAATTAAATGACATACAGGGAAGGAGCCACATTTGCCACTGAATTTGAGCCGGATGACTTATCGAAAGATGCATGCGTTGGCTTGATCTCCCAACCTAATTGGCAAGAATGGCTACTAACTGACTACCCTGAGATGATGAGCACCTGGGCCACCATGCCACTATATATCAAGTATCACCCATGCTATTTCCCAATGGTCCGTCGTAGATCATGGCAAGCTTTTGCAATCAAAGTATGCAACAATAAAGAATGCTCTGCCTGGGTCAACTATCCATATTTTGCTCCACCTCGAGGGTTGCCAACTATAGCATACATGATATCCACCATTCGACACTGGTCTACATGCTTAAAGAATGTGTCGGACATAGCAGCAAAGATGTGTATGAAAATATTTGAGCTCATGATAGTCATCTTCAAAACCTTTCGAAAGGTCCAGGCTCCATACATCTCCCCCCCCAGATTTTCTAAAGGTAACAAGGATGAGCCAGATCCCCTCGGTAAACATAATTTTTGCATGGCACGCACACATCAAGTACCTACCTGCTTGCTACAAGCAGACTTTCGAAGAAATGTTCTCCACCGGGTTTTGGGAATATCATTCCGACATTTTCATTCCTAGACCAACACATTTGCTACATCTATTCACGTTGGAACAAACCATCCATGTAGATCAGTTACGTCTGCCACATCCAGACATCCCAAGTCCAATTGATTGGGATTGCATGATGACAGACTTGGCCAGAGGACTACGCATTCAAGAACATCAACTTGCCACTCACGTTCTGGAATATTACATCCAGCACTCCCAACAACAAGGGTCTATCAGGGATGACAGACGCGAGAGAGGGGGGGTGTTGGTAGCAGTTAGGGCACTCAAGGACTTACAAGACAAGGAAGCCAATGAAAAGAGTCAAAGCAAAGAGAAGGAACAAGTAGGCAAAGCAGTCAATGCAGATCTGACAAATAGGCCCTATAATTTTCCATGAAGCAATATTTCCCAAATAGTGATTTTAGTCACTTCTCACCATTGTAAATACCATTTTTTTGTTATTCCTACTCCATTTTGTGCAAGCCGAGGAGTGCTCGATCTTGATGAGTACTAGAAGTAGCTATACACCAATTTTCATAATTTTTAGACTTCCTTTGAGCCCTCAAATAAGCCTTGGAACCTAATTTTTAACCAGGCTGGACACTAGGTCTGGACAAGGCCAAAAGCTAGTCAAAAACTATAAAAAGAGCTAGAGAGCTCATTTTTGAGGTTAGCTTGTTGTAGATTTGAACTTTGTATGAGAACTCTTTTGTAATGGAAGTTACTCCTTTGTTCCTCTCTTTGTTATTTCCTTGTGTGCGCATGTGTGTGTGTGTGCATGCTAGTGTGCTTCTCACTCATGCACTTGTGCCATCACTTGCTCATAGTCTTCATACTAGTCCTCACATCTCCATAGATTGACAAGTATGAGGTGGATCTCCTCACGTTGGTACTTGCCATTGTGCTAGAGTGACACACACATACATATAGACATACACACATACAGATACATACACACACATAGACACACATACATACACTCACATGCATAAATACATGCACATGTACATACACAGACATATGCATACACACACATACACATATGCACATGCACATACACACATATAGGTACATACACATATACATACATACACCTAGACACACACACACATACACTTACATGCATACATACACACACATGCATACATACACACACATGCATACACATGCATATGCATACACATGCATATGCATACACATGCATATGCATACACATGCATATGCATACACATGCATATGCATACACATGCATATGCATACACATGCATATGCATACACATGCATATGCATACACATGCATATGCATACACATGCATATGCATACACATGCATATGCATACACATGCATATGCATACATACATATACATGCATATGCATACATACATACACACATGCATAAACATGCATAGGCATACATACATACACACATGCACATACACATACATATGGATAAACACACATACACATACACACATATAGATACGTACACACGCATAGACACACACACATACACTCACATGCATACATACACATACATGCATATGCATACATACATACATGCATACACACATGCACATATATACACATATGCATACACACACATACACATATACAAATATACACATATACACATATACACATACACATACATGCATACACTTACATACACATATGCATACACACACATAGACATACACATACATTCACATGCATACATACAAACACATGCATACATACACACACATGCATACACATGCATATGCATAAATACATACACACATGCAAACACACACATACACATACACATACACATACACATACACATACACATACACATACACATACACACACACATACACATACACATACACATACACATACACATACACATACACATACACATACACATACACATACACATACACATACACATACACATACACATACACATACACATACACATACACATACACATACACATACACATACACATACACATACACATACACATACACCTACACACATACACACATGCAAACACACACATACACATACACATACACATACACATACACATACACACACACATACACATACACATACACATACACACACACATACACATACACATACACATACACATACACATACACATACACATACACATACACATACACATACACATACACACACACATACACAGACACATACACCTACACATACACGTACACGTACACGTACACGTACACGTACACGTGCACGTACACGTACACGTACACGTGCACGTACACGTGCACGTACACCTGCACGTACACGCGCACGTACACGCGCACGTACACGCGCACGTACACGCGCACGTACACGCGCACGTACACGCGCACGTACACGCGCACGTACACGCGCACGTACACGCGCACGTACACGCGCACGTACACGCGCACGTACACGCGCACGTACACGCGCACGTACACGCGCACGTACACGCGCACGTACACGCGCACGTACACGCGCACGTACACGCGCACGTACACGCGCACGTACACGCGCACGTACACGCGCACGTACACGCGCACGTACACGCGCACGTACACGCACACGTCCACGCGCACGTACACGCGCACGTCCACGCGCACGCACACGAGCACGCGCACGCGCACGAGCACGCGCACGAGCACGCGCACGCACACGCACCCGTCCACGCGCACGTACACGCACACGTCCACGCGCACGCACACGCACACGCACACGTACACGTACACGCACACGTCCACGTGCACGCACACGCACACGTACACGTGCACGCACACGCACACGTACACGTGCACGTGTGCGTGCGCACACGCACACGTACACGTACACGCACACGTACATGTACACGTACACGCACACGTACACGCACACGCACACGCACACGTACACGCACACGCACACGCACACGCACACGCACACGCACACGCACACGTACACGCACACGCACACGTACGCATACACGCACACGCACACACACACGTACACGCACACGCACACGTACACGTACACGCACACGCACACGTACACGTACACGCACACGCACACGTACACGTACATGCACACGCACACGTACACGTACATGCACACGCACACGTACACGTACACGCACACGCACACGTACACGTACACGCACACGCACACGTACACGTACACGCACACACACACGTACACGTACACGCACACGCACACGTACACGTACACGCACACGCACACGTACATGTACACGCACACGTACACGTACACGGACACGCACACGTACACGTACACGCACACGCACACGTACACGTACACGCACACGCACACGCACACGTACACGCACACGCACACGCACACGTACACGCACACGCACACGTACACGTACACGCACACGCACACGTACACGTACACGCACACGCACACGTACACGTACACGCACACGCACACGTACACGTACACGCACACGCACACGTACACGTACACGCACACGCACACGTACACGTACACGCACACGCACACGCACACGCACACGTACACGTACACGCACACGCACACGTACACGTACACACACACACACACGTACACGTACACGCACACGCACACGTACACGTACACGCACACGCACACGTACACGTACACGCACACGCACACGTACACGTACACGCACACGCACACGTACACGTGCACGCACACGCACACGTACACGTACACGCACACGCACACGTACACGTACACGCACACGCACACGTACACGTACACGCACACGCACACGTACACGTACACGCACACGCACACGTACACGTACACGCACACGCACACGTACACGTACACGCACACGCACACGTACACGTACACGCACACGCACACGTACACGTACACGCACACGCACACGTACACGTACACGCACACGCACACGTACACGTACACGCACACGCACACGTACACGTACACGCACACGCACACGTACACGTACACGCACACGCACACGTACACGCACACGCACACGTACACGTACACGCACACGCACACGTACACGTACACGCACACGCACACGTACACGTACACTGCACACGCACACGTACACGTACACGCACACGCACACGTACACGTACACGCACACGCACACGTACACGTACACGCACACGCACACGTACACGTACACGCACACGCACACGTACACGTACACGCACACGCACACGTACACGTACACGCACACGCACACGTACACGTACACGCACACGCACACGTACACGTACACGCACACGCACACGTACACGTACACGCACACGCACACGTACACGTACACGCACACGCACACGTACACGTACACGCACACGCACACGTACACGTACACGCACACGCACACGTACACGTACACGCACACGCACACGTACACGTACACGCACACGCACACGTACACGTACACGCACACGCACACGTACACGTACACGCACACGCACACGCACACGTACACGCACACGCACACGCACACGCACACGTACACGTACACGCACACGCACACGTACACGCACACGCACACGCACACGTACAGGCACACGCACACGCACACGTACACGCACACGCACACGCACACGTAGACGCACACGCACACGTACACGTACACGCACACGCACACGTACACGTACATGCACACGTACACGTACACGCACACGCACACGTACACGTACAGGCACACGCACATGTACACGTACAGGCACACGCACACGTACACATACAGGCACACGCACACGTACACGTACAGGCACACGCACACGTACACGTACACGTACACGCACACGTACACGTACACGCACACGCACACGTACATGTACATGCACACGCACACGTACACGTACAGGCACACGCACACGTACACGTGCACGCACACGCACACGTACACGTACACGCACACGCACACGTACACGTACACACACACGCACACGTACACGTACACGCACACGCACACGTACACGTACAGGCACACGCACACGTACACGTACACGCACACGCACACGTACACGTACACGCACACGCACACGTACACGTACACATATAGACACATACACATACACATACATACACATACACACAGATACATACACATATACACATGCATACACATGCATATGCATACATACATACACACATGCATACACAATGCACATACACACACACATACATGCATACACATACATACACATATACATACACACACATAGAAACACACACATACACTCACATGCATACACATACATACACATATACATACACACACATACACTCACATGCATACAAACACACACATGCGTACATACACACATATGCATGCATACATACACACACATGCATACATGTGCATACACATACATACAGACACACATGCATACACACACATACACATATACACATACACATACACATACATACACATATACATACACACACATAGACACACACACATACACTCACATGCATACATACACACACATAGACACACACACATACACTCACATGCATACATACACACACATGATACACATGCATATGCATACATATACACACATGCATACACACATGCACATACACACACATATGCATACACATACATACACGTATACACATACACATACACATACACATATACAGACACACACGTAGACACAAACACCTACGCTCACATGCATACACACACACACATGCATACGTACAAACACATGCATACATATACACACATGCATACAAATGCATATGCATACATACATACACACATGCATACACACATACACACACATACACACACATACACACACATACACACACATACACACACATACACACACAATATACATACACATGCATACACACACATACACACACATATACATACACATGCACATATACATACACATACACATACATACACATACATACACATACACATGCATATACATGCACACACATACACATACACACACAAAGTCACATACATATACACATGCATACACACACATAAACATACACACACACACACACATATATATATATATACACACACACACATACACATACATGTACACACATACACACATACAAATACATACAAATATACATACACACACATAGACACACACATACACTCACATGAATACACGCATACAAATGGATACATACACACAAGTGGCTACATACACACACATGCATTCACATGCATATGCATACATACATACATGCATACACACATGCACATACACACATATGCATACACATACACATACACATACACATACACATACACATACACACATACACATACACATACACATACACATACACATACACACATACACATACACATACACATACACATACACATACACATACACATACACATACACACATACACATACACATACACATACACATACACATACACATACACATACACATACACATACACATACACATACACATACACATACACATACACATACACATACACATACACATACATACACATACACATACACATACACATACACATACACATACACATACACATACACATACACATACACATACACATACACATACACATACACATACACATACACATACACATACACATACACATACACATACACATACACATACACATACACATACACATACACATACACATACACATACACATACACATACACATACACATACACATACACATACACATACACATACACATACACATACACATACACATACACATACACATACACATACACATACACATACACATACACATACACATACACATACACATACACATACACATACACATACACATACACATACACATACACATACACATACACATACACATACACATACACATACACATACACATACACATACACATACACACACACACATAGACACAAACACCTACACTCACATGCATATATACATACACATGCATACATATAGACACATGCATACATACACACACATGTTTTACACATGCATATGCATACACATGCATACGTGTAATAAATTAAGTCTATGATCTAAGGGTCCGATCTGTTTAGACAGATATGAAAAGGACACCATTTGGTCACTCACATGTATGGCCAAAGATCTCAATACTAGATTTAAGCATAAGTTCATGTGCTCTTTTAAACAAGTGATCTACTTAGCCTAATGGTTAAGTCTGAAGGTTTTGAAGGAGGAGGTCTTGGCTTCAATCCACATGGGGAGCATGGGGAGAGCATTTTTCCTAGGGAGCTCTAGAGCCTTCTAACTCAAGTTAACATGAGTTAACTTGAGTCCAGTGGGACTTAACTAGACTCGCGAGTACAACCACCAGTGGACTCTAGTGGAAGGTACTAAAGCAGTGGTCGAGATCACTCCAACCACTAGTAGACTCTAGTGGAAGATATTATAGGAGTGGAGGAGATTGCACATGCACTTGTGGACGGGATCCCACCACAGAGATGAAACATGTTCTTCCGATTTTTAGAACATGAGGCTTGATGATTGTGTATGGTTAGTATATATAGCTTTATTTTTGAGGATGAAAATCTTTCCCAAGGGGGGAAGAATATAATAAAGTAAGTCTATGATCTAAGGGTCCGATTTGTTCAGACAAATCTAAAAACGGACACCATTTGGTCACTCACATGTATGACCAAAGATCTTGAGACTAGACTTAAGCATAAGTTCATGTGCTGTCTTAAACAAGTGATCTACTTAGCCTAGTGGTTAAGTCTGAAGGTTGTGAAGGAGGAGGTCTTGGGTTCAATCCCCATGGGGAGCATGGGGAGAGCATTTTGCCCAAGGAGCTCTAGAGCCTTCTAACTCAAGTTAACATGAGTTAACTTGAGTCCAGTGGGACTTAACTAGACTAACGAGTACACCAACCACCGGTGGACTCTAGTGGAAGGTACTAAAGCAATGGTCAAGATCACTCCAACCACTAGTAGACTCTAGTGGAAGATATCAAAGGAGTGGAGGAGATTGCACATGCACTTGTGGACTCTAGTTGCATTTGTGGTCCTCGTTGATTCGAGTAGCTATATATACATGCATAAGGTTGGGAGGAGACTCATCTCTCTAGCACGTGGTGGCCGTAATTGTAGTTTTCTTGCAATATGCATACACATGAAGATGCATAGACATGCATATGCATACATACATATACACATGCATACACACCCATACACATACACACACATATACATACACATACATACACACGCACACATACAGATATACACACACATACACACACATACAATATACATACACATGCATACACACATACACACACATGCGTATACATACACATGCACGTATACATACACAAACATACACATACATATGCATATACATACACACACATACACATACACACACAAAGTCACATACATATACACATGCCTACACACACATACACATACACACACATATACATACACACACATACACATACACATACACACATATATATTTCTAGAAGGTCAAAGGAAGTTTTGCAGCTTATTGAACCTTGTACCATTGTGACATTGAATGGGGGATTGTTGGAATCAATGTTCACATAGTCCAACAATAGCTATAACATGTGGAATTTCTAGGATTCTTCACGGGAAGTACTATGGGTGCCACACTAAGTATATGAGGTGTTTTTGTAGAACATTTCCAAGAAACTCATGTGGGCAACGTGAATAAAATGAATTACTCCCATACGTGAAACCCGAGCTCAATTCCTCCCTGTGACAGCAACTGCACAAAATCGTTTTGATAGTTTTTTTGGCATGGATCAATACCACAAATGGTGGAATAATTAGCAAAGTTTTCTTGGCATGGATCAACACCACAAATGGCGGCATAATTAGAAAATTTTGTTTTTCCATTGGCATGGATCAATACCATGGATGGTGGCATAATTAGTAAAGTTTTTTGGCATGGATCAACACCACGGATGGTGGCATAATTAGCAAAGTTTGTTTTTCGAAGCTTTTTATGGGCACACACCGTTTGGGGATCACGATCGATTGCTTTCTTATTTAGCTTTTTAGGATGCTTTTCTAAGAGCCTCAATACTATATAAAGAAGGGGCATGCTCATAAGTTAATCATCTTCTCATGCTCAAGCTAGAGAATTAGCTCAACACAAGGAGGTCCTCTACTTGGAGGAAGTATTCTCACACACTTGGAGGAGGTGTGCTCTACATCTGGAGACATCTGGAGGAGTTCGTGTCAACCAACATACTGTGAGTAATAAGTCTACATCTGTCCTCACTTGTTCGTTCACTAGTTTCTCATTTAGATAGTCAAAATTCAGGTTTGCTGTGAAACAATTCTAAACTGTTTACATTCTCCATATTCTCTCACACACACTCTTCATACCTCTTAGACACACAATCTCTTGTATCTGGTTCCTATTCTGCCTAGATTCATATATTGTTAGTTTGTATCATATTCACACATTGTAATTTGATATTGGAATAAGATAGTGTAGGTTGCATCAAAGAATTGAAAGAGAAATTGGCAAACATAGATGAGATTATTCCGGATGCATCACTCCTTAGAATCCATACATTTAGACTTTTGAGCCCATAATTATACAACAATGTGCCTACACGATTGAAATCCAACTTTGGCCAAGATATACACCTTTCAAGTGGACTAAATGCTAAAAGTATGCTAAGGTTCATGCGTTGGAAGATCCCATTAACCTATGATTAATTGTAATTGTGGCCCACCCCACTTCCGACCGTTTCAGTCTATAAACCAGGAGGTAGAGGATTTCAAAAAACCTCTGTTTGTAATTGATAAATGGCATGTCCATGATGTGTACAAGGTATATTAACATTATTAGTAGGAGAATCATCATCGTCATCATCATTGAGAAAATATTCTTGTATGTTACGTATAATTTTATTATGTACATGATTTTCAAATAAAATAATGACATTAATTTATGGAATCAATGCATACCCAAGCATTATCACATTGATTAGGTGGTGGTGCATGATAAAAAATACCATAATCTACCCTATTTTCAATACATTCCAATCATGGTCTTTGATACATGCCATATAAAAAATTACACCAACATATAATATGCTCTTGATAGTAAAAATCATCATAATTCCTATCTGACGAGACATTTGAAGTCATTGCATGGGTAAGAGGTGCTAGAGTACCCTTTGATTGATCAGAATCTGATTATAATTTAGCAGTTAAAAACCATATATCAGTCATGTATGTATCTATCAAATATTAGAATTAAAAGTTTGATATACTTATAGTAAGTAATCCTTGCACGATTAGGAGACGATGGTGAAGTTCCCTCTAATTGATCAAAAGCTGATTATGTAGCAAACAAGTTACTAGATATTAATAATATGATTATTTACATACATACACATTTACATGTACACATTTACAAATGCACACATATTCACATATACACAGATACACTAAATGACATATAAGTACACATACAAAATGATAAATGTATGATGTGTGTATGTATGTATATGTGTGTGTATGCGTATGCATTTATGTATGTGTGTGTACATATGTGTATGTGTATGTTTGTGTGTTATGTATGTATGTTTATGCACGTGTATTTGTGTGTATAAGTATTCGGTGTATGTGTGTATATGTGTATGTTTATAAAAATTTATTATTTTTAATAATATTATATGTATGTGTGTGTATGTATATGTGTAAATGTGTATGTGTATGTATGTGTGTGTATGCATATGTGTGTGAATGTATGTGTCTGTATGCATATGTGTGTATGTGTATGTATGTGTAAGTGTATGTATATGTATGTCTATGTGTATGTGTGTATGTGTATGCATGTGAGTATGCATGTGTTGAAGCTGAAAGTCAAGGACAAAGCACAGGAGCACATCAAAGAGGTGGACACACAAGAAGAAGGAGCAAGTAGGGAGCTCCAAGAAGTGTATGTCAAATTTTCAGAAGAAATCCCTATAAAAATAGTGATTTTCATCACTAAAAACCATTGTAAATACCATTTTCTATTTTTATAACTCGATTTTGTTCAAGCCAAGGAGTCCTTGAGCTTGAGGAGTATTAGAAGTATGATCCTACCAATTTTCATAATTTTTAGACTTCATTTGAGCCCTCAAATAAGCCTTGGAACCTAATTTTTAACTAGGCCAGACACTAGGTCTGGACAGGGCCAAAACTAGTCAAAAAACTATAAAAAGAGCTAGAGAGCTCATTTTTGGGGTTAGCTTGTTAAAGAATAGAGCTTTTGTAAGAGAACTCTTTTGCAATCGAAGCTTTCCATTGTTCCTCTCTTTGATCTTACCTTATGCGCGTGTGTGTGTATGTGTGTGCATGTTTGTGTGCTTTCACTCACGCACTAGTACCTTCACTTGCTCGTGGTCTTCATACCGGTCCTCACATCTCCGCGGATTGACAAGTAAAGGAGGTGGTGCTTACGCTTGAGCTACACCAAATTTTGGCAGCGTTGCTGGGGAGAGAGCTTCGAGGACGAGCATTGTGATGGTAAGATCGTAGATTTGTGACGTTGGAAGGTAAAAAACTGTCATTTTTGTTCATTTTCTGATTTTTCCTCTTCATCTTCATCATCATCACATCTCCATCTTCTTCCATCTTCTTCTTCATAGAAATTTCTTGTTTTTTGTTTAGTGCATTTTCACCATTTTCATACCATTTTTCATGCATTATTGTGTGAGAAAGAGTTAGGAGGTGCAAGGAAGAGCAAGCGCTGTGTTTTTTCGTGATTTTCTGCACATACGGAGCTCGCCATTGCTCGGCGCTCAAAAATTCAAATTTCCCGCCAAAAAACATGATTCTGTGAAGAAAATCACGATTCTGTGAAAAATTCAAATTTTTTTGAAAATCATGATTTTCTATTTCCCGCCTAAAAGCCCTCTGAAGGAAACACGATTCTGAGGTCATTCTCAGAATCACAATTCTCTAGTTGTGCTCAGAATCGCGATTCTCTAAGTTTCCAAAAACACGATTTTGAGGTCATTCTCAGAATCACGATTCTCTAGTTGTGCTCAGAATCGTGATTCTCTAAGTTTCCAAAAACATGATTCTGAGGTCATTCTCAGAATCACGATTCTCTAGTTCTGCTCAGAATCGCGATTCTCTAAGTTTTCAAAAACACGATTCTGTGGTCATTCTCAGAATCGCAATTCTGTGGTTGTGCTCAAAATTGAGATTCTCTAAATTTTTTAAAACCACGATTCTCTGAGACAAAATCGCGATTTTCAAAAACATGATTCTGTAAAAACACGATTTTGTGAAAACACGATTCTCTATTGGCAATCGTGATTTTCAAAAACACGATTCTCTGGAGATTCACAACATCGCGATTCTCTTGAGATAATCGCGATTCTCTTGAGATTCACAAAATCGCGATTCTCTTGAGATTCACAGCATCGCGATTCTCTTGAGATTCACAAAATCGCGATTCTCTGGAGATTCACAGCATCGCGATTCTCTTGAGATTCACAGCATCGCGATTCTCTTGAGATTCACGAAATCGCGACTCTCTGGAGATTTATAGCATCGCGATTCTCTGGAGATTCACAGCATCGCGATTCTCTTGAAGTTCACAAAATCGCGATTCTCTTGAAGTTCACAAAATCGCGATTCTCTTGATTTCACAAAATCGCAAATTTTTCCAAAAGGTCCTGTTTGCCTGTTTTGACCCTCAGGAGCGTGATTTGACATAACTTTTTCATCCAAAGTCCATTTTTTGAGCTCTATAGCTCGTTGGAAAGCTCGTTTCGAATCCTATAATGCATTGATTTTTAGATAGGATAATTTGAAGTTGGGCTTCAAGTGGGACTAGAAAATCAAGGGGGCTTCCAAGGATTTTTGAGCAATACCAAGGGAGAGAAAAATTGTTCCATGGGAAAGAAAAAAACAAAAGAGAGAAGAAAGGGGGCTAAGATGGAAAAAGAGAAGGGAGATAAACATGAAATGCATGAAATCATCTCACATAAGGGTGAAACATCTAGAGAAAAATTGCAAGGATTCAACGAAACGAGGGAAATGTCTAAGGGGGTAGGATCCTTACTTGCAACAAGAGAATATAATAATGCTTTTGTGGATATCAGAATAGGATATGACCATAGGAGGATGAGTGTTTATATCAACCCTAATTGTGAGTGGAATTTAACTCATATTGACATAGTGGTCATTATTTCTGAGAACATTCAACGAACAACTCATTCTTCTATCCTCATGGATGGTGAACATTATGATTGCATGGGTCAAGTTGTGTTGCTTGTTATGGTGGGTGATATGCAATTTTTGGAAACATTCTTTGTCATGGACGCTATAGATGAAGACTTGATCATTGGCACCCAAAGATTCATTACACCAAATCATCGAGAATTTGAGGTGTCGTGTCCAACTATTTTGCCCGCTTCTACATATATGTCTATTGAAAATCCTAATGACTATCCGCCTTGTGAGAATTGGGGACAAGATCATCTTTTCAAAGATTGTGCTTTTCATACACAAAATTTTCTTTCTACTCATGTTTTTGAATCTAATCCTTTTTTGAGTAAATCACAGGAAACCTTGGAGAATGGAGAAATGGAGGACTACAAGTGTTTGGGGGATGTGGAAGGTCCCTCTGTTCCTATAAATTTGGATTCCACTCTTGAAACCATAAGCAGGGATGATCTACACTCATATCATCAAGACGGAGAGGACCAACAAATAGTTTGTATCACTGATGTGGAAAATGATGTCGACTCTAGGGTGAATCATGACAATCCATCACCCATTTGTACACCTAGGGATTCCATGTGTAATAAGGATAAATGTCTCGATGAATCTCTAGATCAATCTCAAACTCCACAACCCATTGATCCCTTGCTTAAGCCTGATGAATGTATAGAAGACCAACCTTTGTTGCATTCCCCATGTAAAGATGAGTTTTCTCAAAAAACTCACATAGAAGGACCCAAACACCCTTACATCAAGAAACAGAAATCACATTTTCTTGGTAATGTCAAGCAAATTTGGGTGGCCAAGAATTTACTTAGAGCCCAACTGAATCGCACTATGATATGGGTACCAAAGAAAGCCCTTGTACAAAATCAGCCCCCTCACACTAGACTTCAAAATCTATGGTCTAGGCCTACCATGACTTATCTTCAAGAAAGACCACTTCCAATCAAAGGACATAGCCGAAACTCAGAAAGAATCCAGGGGGGGACTTCGAGGCAGCAACCTGCACAACAAAGACACCAAGGCAAGGTAAGGGACTGAATCAAGCACAGAGCTCCAAAAAAAGATCAAAGAATCTCTTCCACAAGGATATGGGTTTGGAAGATGAAAGCACTGAGAGCATCCATCAAAGCAAAGAGCCAATCACGATGGATCAAACCCTCAAGAAATCATTCAAACCTGAAGCGGCCAAAGGTGATCACTAACCAATCGCAGACCATTCTCAAATGGATCCCTATAAGGAGGAATTATCAGTTGTCATCTCGAGATACAAGGGATACCTTCAACAAAGATGGCATCAACATCTGCAAGTGACATCAAGCCTCAATGAGCGACAACTATGTGCTCCTTGCACAACCCTATCTTTTGCACCATTCCGGTCATGCATTTCAAAAGTATGCATTAATATAGGGCCACATTACACGGCCGTGCATAAACACATTTGAGAGTCCCATGCACGAGAGCACATTGACATATATCAACTCATTTTACTGATACTAATGTTTATCTTCTTGTTTTGTGACATTGTTCCTCTCTAGAAAAAAAAAAGAGAGAGCTTTGTTCCCAGGTTTGACTCATGGGGCATGACTGAGTCATGCTTCCTTGAAGATGGAACCATTGATGATTGGGCATTTATCAATTTTGATAGAAGTGTGTCTCGGCTAGCAGATGCTATTATTGATGCCTCATCTGGTAGATGTCAAGCACTTGGCAGAAACATGGCATCCACAACTATTGTTTCCCCTTACCATGGTAGGAGGGAAGAGCTTGAAGGTCCACCACTTGAGCGATGCTTAAGTACTATATGTATGAGAGCATCCAAGGAGATATCTACAAGGGGTAGTTTGGCATCTTGAAAATCCTTGTTTGTATGCTAGGTAAGAAGACTCCTGCTCATGGTGAGCTAAAGAGAATATGTGAAACTAAGCTTGGTGTAGTTACCTAATGTTGTTTTCCAAGGAACATAAAGAAATTCAATTCTTAGTGATTGGAAAATGTTGCTTTGAAGAGAGGGAACAGGACTAGGTGCTCGAAGAATCTCCCATCCATGGACCATCAACTAGGGCATTCATCGACAATGATAGACCAACCAATGGTCCATCACAATGACAGGTGTACACCACGAGGAGATCCGCATCGACTGACCATTCCTTACGGTAAGAATCTCCTACTTGGGCCACATTATAACCATGATAGAGTAGGAAACCTCTTCATCAGCATACCCTTGAGCAGTTAGCTCAAGACCCTTAATTTTTGCACCATACTTCTTCCAATGCATTTTCCAAGTACACATGCATAGGGCTACATTACAAGGCCGTGCACAAGGCACATATTTTTTTTTCAACCTATGCACTAACACACTTATCCATCATTCACTATGGCTTATGAGTACTTGGCATGACTGCTCTGAAAATCATCTTTAGAAGAGCTAGAGGATATCATGGGGACAACATAAATAACTAGGAAGCAATTCGAAAATAGCAATATAGATGGTTTGTTAAATCTTTTGCCTCTTGAAAATTCGATGACCGCATATAACTTTTAATCTCTTTCACATATGCTGCAAGCACCCTACATGTAGGTCTAGGTCCAGATGACAACACATTTTGATCCGGTTCTATAGAAGGAATTTAGGGAGCAATCAAAAAAGCGTTATAGTTGTCCACACGCGTTCTATAATTTTTGGCAATGCAAGGGTGAAAAGGATAGCTTGTTTGTGGATAAGTATAAAGAGACTTTTTGCATCTTCACAAATATGCACCCTATAGATTTAACATAGATGAATCAAAGGGGCTTAAGACTCAATTAGATGATCTTTTGAAGAAAGGCTTAATAAGACCAAGTGTTTCACCTGGGGGGCACCTATTTTATTTTATAAGAAGAAAGATGATGACTTTTATAGATTATGTATTGTCTATAGGGGGTTGAATAAAAGAATGATTAAAAATAAGCATCCATTCCCTCATATAAATGAATTGTTGAGTCAATTTAGTGGAGCCACTCTATTCACCAAAATTGACTTGAGAATTCAACACCACCAAATTAGGATCAAACTAGATGAGATACCCATGATATATTTTTGAACATGTTATGGCCACTACAAGTTTATTGTTTTAATTTTTGGATTAACAACCATTCCTACCACATTCATGTGCTTAATGAACAATATTTTTCATGACTATCTTACTTTTTGGATTGAGAAACACTCCTACCACATTCATGTGTTTAATGAAAAGTATTTCTCATGATTGTCTAGATGAATTCATCTTAGTATTTCTTGATTATATATTTGTATATTGTAAAGATGATGGCGATCATGTTTTACATCTCGAGAAAACTTTGCAAATACTTAGAGAACACAAATTGTATGGAGTAAGTATTTCTTTGCAAAGGACAAACTTGTGTACCTAGGAAGAGTCCTATTTAAAGAGGGAACTCATGTAGACCAGGAAAAAATGAAAAGAATAGTTGATTGGCTACTTTCTAAAACAATAAGGGATGTTAAAAGTTTTTTCGGATTGGTGCAATATGAGAGAGCACATATTAAGGATTTCTCTTGGACAAACAACCCCTCACAAAGTTTATGTTGATGACATACTCTTGTCTAGATCATGTGATGCAAAACTTGACATCGTTATGGCTGATTTGAAGCATACTTTTGATGTCACTTATCTTGTTCTTTTGAGCTACTATCATGGCATCCAGTTTATCTTCGTTGAAGGGCGAATTATTATGCCAAGAAAATTATGTTAAAAAACTACTTCAACATTTTAACTTTGAGGATTGCAAGCCAGTTTCCACACTAGTGGAGACAGGGTTTAGGTTCTCACCTAAGGATTTTAGTGATGCATTTGACACTTCTCTTTATCAACAAGATGTGGGATGCCTTATATATGCATGCAACACAAGGCCGGATATACAATATGTAATTTCCCAATTGAGTCAATTCATGCATAACCTTGGCACTAAGCATTGCCAAGTGGTGAAACATGTGTTTAAACATCTCAAAGGCACTTTGAGTTTAGGTCTTTGTAGCTCAGTGACGAGTAGCTTCTCCTTTAATGTCAATCCGGGAAGACATGAGGATGGTATGAAGACCTTGAGCAAGTGATGGCACAAGTGTGTGAGTGAGAAGCACACAAACATGCACACACATACACACACACACGTGCACACAAGGCAAGAACAAAGAGAGGAACAATGGGGTTCTCTACATTACTCAAAAAGTCTCATATACAAGCTCAAATCACTTACAAGCCCCCTCAAAATGAGCTCTCTAGCTCTTTTTATAGGTTTTTGACTCGCTTTGGTCTTGTCCAGACCTAGTGTCCGGCCTAGTTAAAAACCTAATGAAAATTGGTATGTAGCTAGTTCGAATACTCCTCAAGCTTGAGGACTCCTTGGCTTGAACAAAATGGAGTCCATTCTACCAAAAATAGAATTTACAATGTTTGTGTAGTGATGAAAATCACTTGAGTTGGAAATAGTTTATAGAAAAAATGATTATGTTGTCGGATTGTGCATGACTGCTCCTTCGTGCTTGTATACCAACACTCCCCCCTCTCTAGTGTCTATCATCTCTGATAGACCTTTGCTCCACGGGCTGATCGATGTAGTATTGGACTATGTCTATGGCTAGCTCGTGTTCTCTGATCCTTAGTCCCCTAGCTAGATCTCTTTGAAGGGCATCCCAATTAATCGCACCTAGAATGTCAGATTGTGGTGTTGTATGATGCTCTGAATACATAGTCTCTTTGCATGCAAAGAGCTGTAGACTCTAGTTGGAATTGTGTTGCAAAAGAAGGATACTTATTGGTTTTGCGTTTAATCTCAGCGTTGTAATCTGCCAATAGCACAAAGTAAGGCTTATACTGTAACTCTGAATTGGTTATTAATCGTCTAGGAGCCAAGTTCTTGAAATATTTTGATTGAAGTACTATCTCCTCAATATCTTTCATGGCAAGCATCTGAGTGACTATGCGGTCATCATGGGTTCGGCCCATCTCTTCTACTTGTTTCATCCATTTGGGAGGGGGTTCCTCATATGTGTCTCATCCTTCATCTATGAATCTGACTCCTGGAAGAGGTTGAGGTTCATAATTGTCTTCGAAGGTCTCTTCAACTGGAATGATAACTGCCTCTTCTTCTGAAGGTTGATCAGGTGGAGATGGTGGTCGTTCGTATTGTAATAAGTTCATCTTTAACTCAGTGAAATGTTGACGTAGTTCGAGTAGCTCACTGTCGGTTGATGATTCTGGCTGTGGTGAAGTAGCGATACTAACCGTATCTCTAGGTTCTAGCGTATGTGGTGGAGGCACTGGTTGTCTTTGAAGTTCCTTCACTTGGTCTGCAAGTCGGTCATGCACATCCAAGAGGCTCGCATAATTTTCCAATACCTGTTGGATATTTTCCGAGGGAATAGCCTGGAATTTAGCAGGATCTATGGGTGCCATTGGAGTGTTTTCAATGGTTGCTTCAAGATTTTCTTGATTTTGTTGTTGTAATCTTCTGTTCTCTTCTTGGGCGGCTGCTAGGTGTCATCAAAGTAATGCCATATTTCTCTGTAGTTGGGCATTGCGGGCTAGCTGATCTGAGTTGCTCTTAAGTCGTCTTACCTGTTTCTATATATTTGGCCTCAATCTCAGCATAATATTGCTTGAGTGATGTGCATTCTTGTTGTAGTTCGGTCTTACTCAACTCCAAGGCCTCAACACGTGCTTGCAAGTGGGCAGATAGATCCTATAGCTCTTTATTGCACTCTTCTAATAATCGATAATCCTGTTTAAGTTGTGTTGCATATTCGAACGTGGTATCTAGTGCATGACTAAATGAAGTGGGTGCAGAGTCAGTGGTGGAAAATGCACGGGGTCGAGAAATGGGGAAGGGGATGGTGGATTTTGTGTTTGTATTGGGTGTAAATGGTGATGTGAGTGAAGTTAAAAGTGGTGATGTTGAGATGCTAGTGGTCGTGGGTGGTTCTGTGGATGGTGAAATGTCCATGGGATTGGACGTGATTGTGTGTGATGTGTGGATCATGAATACTAGAACGATTGGTGGTGTGTCTATGGTGGGCATGAACATGGGTGAGGTGGGGTGGGGAAGGGGATTTTTACTATAATCACCAATTTGTTGCATAATATTTACAAAGTTTTCCCAAAGTGGGGGAAGAGTGGTTTGTATTGATTCTGAGGAGGCTGGGGGGGGGGGCATGATGGGTTGTGGTTGGGAAAAAGAGAATGTTGTGGTGAAGGGAAATGATGGTGTCAATGGTTGGGTAGAGGTGAGTGGATGTCCCAAGGCTGGTAGAGAAGAGGGGCTGCCTATTATGGTTTGCTGAGTGGCGGGATGAACTATTTGGGGTTCAAAAAGTTGGATGGAAATGGTGGAGGTAGGGAAAGGGAAGGATGAAAAAAGGGTGGTGTGTGATGTAGCGTCACAGAAAGTGAATGCTAGTTGTTCGGAGATGCTAGTGGTGAGGGTTTGGGTAGGATGGATGGTGGACGATGGCGAAGATAGTATCTTTGTGCTTTCATCAAGGGAACCAGTGTCTATGGGGTTGGTTCTTTGAACTTCTTCTTGAGTTGTGGTAGAGATTGGGGAGGATACTTCAACGTGAATCATCTTACCCCTTCGCAGCAGCGTGTCCAGTCTCCATTGGTCATATTGAGTGGGGGGGACGATGTATAAGAGTCCGCATTGCTTCTACAATTCCACAAGTTTCTGCCAGAAGATTTAAAGATTCAATTAAGTGAGGGACCACATCATCCGCTTGAAGCATCTGGTTCACAATTGCTCTGTTTGCCTCTTTTGACAACTTGTGCCTTTTTTGTACTTGTTTGATCGTCTCATACATTGTTTTTCCAACATAGAGTGCACTGGCCAACTATGGAAGCAGATGTCCATAACTTGGGTAAGGAATGCATAGTCTGTCATATTAGACCGCCTGTGGAGCATGCTACACTGTACCAAGTGTCTCTAATACCAGATTGGAGTGAACCATTGGTAGCCTTCCTAAGGACCAAAACATTCCCTCAAGATATGACCTTGGCTAGGCAAAGAAGTTTAGAACAACAAGCCCTAGATTACGCACTCATTGGTGATATTTTATACAAGCATGGAAAAGATGGATATCTGAGACTATGTGTCCATGAGAGTGAATATCTTAAGATTTTGGAAACTGCTCACCAAGGTGTAGCAAGAGGACACTTTAGACCAGACCATGTGATTAAGGCAATTCTATTTGAAGGCTTGTGGTGGCCAACCCTTCACATGGATGCCCATACCTATGTGAAGAGGTGCAATGTTTGTCAACGAACTTAGTATCCTATACGTAAAGATGAGATGCCATTGAAACCTATGATGGGTGGACATGCATTCTCTAAGTGGGGAATACTTTCTAGGTCCCATTAATCCCCCAGCTAAGGGTTCACATGCTAAATACATCATTGTGGCCACAGATTATCTAACCAAGTGGGTAGAAGTGAAGGCCACAACAAAGAACGATGCTCAAACGATAGCTAAGTTTTTATTTGAGAACGTGTTCACTAGATATGGGCTACCGATAGAGCTAGTAAGTGATAGAGGCACCCATTTCTTGAATGAAGTCATTGAAAATCTTCTCCAAGAATTCTTGGTAGTACATAAGAAGTCTACCCCCTATCACCCACAAGCTAATGGACAAGCCGAGAGTACCAATAAGGTCCTCTGTAATGTGCTGACAAAAGTAGTGAATAATAAACGCTCTGATTGGGACAAAGAGCTACACCATGCCGTTTGAGCATATAGATTTGCCTATTAAATGGTACTCCAAGCCACACCCTTTCAGATGGTATTTGGCCAAAATGCAGTGCTATCATTGGACTTCTTGATACCTACACTGAAAGTAGCACAAGAGCATGAGTGGACAAAGAGAAGACAGGGTAGAGATCAGCCTAGGATAGATGCCTATGCAGCTCCAGGATATCACATGGCTATGTGTGAAGTCTCAGGTGTAAGTTCACACAGAATAATTGACCGACGTCCTTTTGTGACCTTAGAGATAGGACAAGGAGATAGTGCAAGGACTGTACGGGCGTTGATTGACTCAGGTGCAGCCACTAGTGCTGTTAGACTTTCTTACTATCAAGAGTTGAAATTAAGTGTCAATCCTGTAGAGGCCTACCACATAGGATTGGGAGGTGTGGAAACCCCTTGCATGGGCGAGGTGGAGCTTCCCCTCCACATTCAAGATGTTTGAATGACAGCTAAGGTGCTAGTGTGTCCGGACGAGGATCAAACTAAGCCTCTTGTCTTGGGTGAAGACTAGATATATGATCATGTGGTCAATCTCAACCTAAGGAGTGAACTTCTTTAGGTTTGGGTGAACTAGCAATACATCACAATAGAACTAGCTACTGAAGCACTCAAGGAACAAGAAAAGGCACCTACTCTTGGTCCCTCTTAGGAGCTCACATCTAGATAAACATGTTGTAGTTGTCCAAACCTTTGTGATGCAGAAAACAACGGAAATCTCTATGAACACCAAGAAGGAGCATGATATCCCATCCTCCTCGATAACCATCAAGCCACACCAACCAAAGGAGCACCAATAGTATCTGTCTTTGAGGAGTAAGGCCTGTAGAAAAAAGAGACTTCCCGATGGACAAGCTCAATCAAGGAAGCAGATTTGGGTAGCCAAAAAGAGACATGATACTACTTCACCACCTAGAACTCAAGGATCTACGTGCTCAAGACAATAGAAGATAACTATATTGACAAGGCCTCGCTCTTACAAGGCTAAGCGAGTTGTCGCTATATGGGTGCCTAAGCAGTTGATGAAGGTTGACCCACAATCTAGAAAAGTATGGGTGCCTAAGACCTGTTTGCACACTCAGTTAAAACCTATAGGCAGATGAGCAGGATTCACCACTCACCACCCCAGAGTTAGTTAAAAATTAGGATGTCTCACTTCCTCATGTCACGAGCGCATTTGTTAGTGCACACAACCTTGAAATGGATACCGAAAGTGAAGAGCACACCTAACACATCACTGACAGGGCTTTTGAGTGCACTGATGTTGACCTCATTAATACATGCACATCATAGAACATTTTGGAGAGTGAAATCACAAATAGCACCACTTCCATCAACACCCTGTAATTACCTGTCACCAAATTAGATTCACAAGAGTTCCTTGTACAGTTCGGTTGAGCATGTAAGAGCATGTAAGAGCATGTAAGAGCATGACTAACCTACTAACTCTCACTCACACTTGTAAAGCACCTGACTAACCATATTCTAACATCACTTCATAGTGATGAGGAGAGGACCATACATTGTTGTGTCCATGGTAATACTAATATGGTCTTCCATTCATCTATAAAACATCAGCTCTCACCGTGCCTGACTACATCCATGACGGACGGAGCGCGCACTAGTTCTCAAGTGGATTGGGAGGTCATACTCGTGGAGGCCCCACTGACAACTAGGCCTAAAGAGTATCGCATGTCAGACAAATACCCATTTTGGATCCACCAAATGGCTTAACAGAAAGAGTAAAAGGACACTCTCATTGGTTCAATGAGATGCTAGGGGCGTTGGGTGATGCAACTCACATCTGGGAGTCTAAGTTGGAATTTGGATCAGTTTGGTGGACATTCCAGTTCTTCTCGAGAGAGTTTGAGTCACTACAGAACACACCGCCTCTTCAAGATATTTGGCAGAAAGCGGGATTGAAAGACTACTTTAGCGCATCCCTACCCAAGCCAGATTTCATTAGATGTTACTATTTGATTTCAACTCTCATAGTAATAGGTAATGATGTTGAAGGCATTAAAAAAATCAAACATCAAATGAAGGAAGAGTTCAAAATCAATGATCTAGGACAGCTCACATACTTCCTTATATTGGAAGTCTTATATACATAGCATGACATGTACTTTACTCATAAGAAACACATCAAATATATGCTTTAAAACTTCAAGATAGAAGATTCTAAGGTTTTAGGTACACCTATGGAAGTAAATTCCAAATTAAGTCCTCATGAAGGAGAGCTTATTGAAGATGTGATAAGCTATCAAAGCTTAGTGGGGAGTTTCAATTATGCCACTCTCACAAGAGTAGGCATCAACTATAATTTGAGTGTTCTAAGTTAGTTCATGCACTCATGTAGGAAGCCACATATGGAGGTAGCCAAAAGGATCCTCAAGTGTCTCAAAGGGAAAATCAATGAATGTGTATTATATTTATACACTTCTAATATAGATATTAAGATTTTTTTGATGCCGATTGGGAAGGATGAAGAGATGATAAGAGAAGTACCTCTAGTTATCTCTCATTTTTAGGTTTCAAGA
Source organism: Ceratopteris richardii (assembly GCA_020310875.1). Classification (NCBI taxonomy): domain Eukaryota; kingdom Viridiplantae; phylum Streptophyta; class Polypodiopsida; order Polypodiales; family Pteridaceae; genus Ceratopteris; species Ceratopteris richardii. The sequence goes on from MU260300.1 coordinate 156,080, forward strand.
TCATTTCTTGGTCATCAAAGAAGCAACCTGCTATTTCTCTCTCATCTATAGAGGTTGAATACATAAAGTTTGCTAATTCTACTCAAGAAAAAATGTGGATCAAGTCACTATACATTGATTTAGGAATGAAGCCATCTACATATACATGGGTTCCTTGTATCTTGAAGCAACCCTATTTATCATGCAAGGCCCAAACACATTTTCACTATGTTAGCAAGAAGATTAAAAGCAAGGAGATTGAGCTTTCAGACATCTCAACTTAGCAATAATGTGCAAACTCGATGACTAAAGCTTTCGATGGAGTGAATCTTAACTAGTTCAAATCAATGATTGGACTTTAGGAGGTTGCAAAGGAATTAAGACTCAATCATCTTAGGATTTAGGGGGAGCTATTGGTACATATGGCAGCCCTAAGTGCTTGAACATATCCTAAGATTACATTGAGCTATGAGAAAGTAATGTGTACACACATTTATTCTTAGTTTACTTCCAAGGATGAACTTCAGTGCACTTTTATCTATTAATCTTAAGATGAATGTTCAAGAGTTCAAGTATATATAAAGGAAGCCAAAAGCCATGACTTGTATTTGAATTCAAATTTAAATATACCCCTCAAAGTGAGAGGACTTTTGGGTGGAATCAATCAATAGTCGTCTTCTAAAATCAAGGAAAAAAGTGTACATATAACTCATTGGATTAGTCCTAATATATAACTGAATTTTCACTCACATCCAAGGTGATCACTATAATCATCTAGTAGTCCTTGGAATCTTCAAACATCTCCATGTAATTTACTTTACATTTTCAATACTTACACTTAAAGTTTGTATCATCATCTCCATCTATTGTTCATTGCTGCTATGTATAGCTCAAGTATGCTAACTTCACGTAGTCATTGAAGCAAATACATGGTATCATTACCTTATCTAATGCACAGATCACAAAGCTAACACCCTTGTGAGTTTTTTTATGAAACATTTTAGTCATTGAAGCTCTATGTGGAGAGATATGAATATATCTCTATGATTATCATAGTATATGCAATGTTTGCTCCCTGAAAAGTACAGATCATACCTATGACTTCTCAAACATATCTCTCTCTTTACAATCACTCTAAATTCGGTAAATGACTTGTGTTAGCTCATTTACCTTCCCATTTGAAGCTGTGTAAAAGGATTATGCTCAATTCATAGGAGGTTGTGAGCATTGAGCATTTTGCTAAGAGCTTTCTTCCATAAATAAAAAGTTTTCTTCTATATAGTAAAATATAAGTTTGGTCTATTTCTTCACTCAAATATTGCATACATGATGTCACGAGGAAGGAGATAAGGAAGAGAGCTCACACACACTCTCACTCTCAAGAAGAAGCACACACACAGATTGAGGCAAGGAAGAATGTTCTTCTTCTTCTTCTTCTATTACATAAAAGGAATGTACAAGAATGACCTAAAAACAAGAATACAACAAGTGCAATATATAAAGACCAGTACATAAGGAAAAACCTAATGTCCGCGAATGAGTGAGCTGGCAAGAAACAAATGTGCCATCACTCTCGGTAGATAAATCTAATAAAGCTCAATAAAGTATCCCTGACATATACCGGCGTGACCACTATACATGTCAGAGAAACGAAAAACTGGTACGTGTCATCCTGGATCATCACATGTTGAGCTTGATATCTCAACACTCCCCCTCAAGCTCAATGCCATATCATGTAATCCAAGCATCTTTCGAAACTTCTTCAACTTCTCAGCTCCAAGTGCTTTGGTGAAAATATAAGCAACCTGCTCATCTGTTCTCACATAAACAAGATCAATATCACCTGCTAATACCTTCTTTCTGATGAAGTGATAATGTACCTGGATATGCTTTGTTCTAGCATGGAAAACAGGGTTCCGTGCTAACTGTATGCTGCTAAGATTATCACAATAGATAGTGATAGGCTTTTGCACTTCCACACCTAAATCTGCAAGTAACATCTCCAGCCATGATGCCTCACATGCTGCCATTGCAACACCTCTATACTCAGCCTCTGTACTTGACAAAGCAACAGTGGGTTGCTTCTTACTGCTCCATGTAATAGTTGCACCTCCAAGTGAGAAAAGAAAGCCACTAGTAGATCTTCTATCTAGAGTACTACCAGCCCAATCTGCATCGGTGTATCCATAAACCTGCAAATCTACACCAGCTTCATAAAACAATGCATAATCCAAAGTAGCACTCACATAACGTAGAGTGCGCCTCAGAGCATCCAAATGTGGCTTCCTAGGAACCTGCATAAACTGACTTTCAAGTCCAACATTATAACTTAGATCAGGCCTTGTAATTGTGAGATATATAAGACTTCCCACAATTTTCCTGTACATAGTAGCATTTTCCAATGCTTCACCTGATGTAGTATCCAATTTCAAATTCTGATCTAATGGCATAGAAATTGGCTTACAATCAGCCATACCATACTTTCGCAGCATATTCAAGGCATATTGCCTTTGTGACATCCATATACCTGTTTCTGTATGTATAAACTCAATGCCCAAGAAATAGCGCAGCACACCAAGATCTTTCATGTCGAATTCCTGCATAAGAAGTTTCTTTACCTCTTTGATGTTTTCTTCATTATCACCACCTACAATCAGGTCATCAACATAAATAGCCACAATAGTGATGCCATCATCAGCCTTCCTTGCATATAGTGAGTGATCTGCATCACACATAGAGAACCCAATGCTAGTTAAGTAATCAACAATCCTTGCATGCCATGCACGAGGGGCTTGCTTCAGCCCATACAAAGCCTTTTGCAACCTACAAACATATTCTGGATGCTTTGAATCTTCATATCCTTGTGGCTGGTCCATATAAACTTCTTCCTGTAACTCACCATGTAGGAAAGCATTCTCCACATCCATCTGATGCAAAGTCCATCCTTTTGCTGTAGCTAATGCAACAAGTGTTTTGACAGTAGACATTTTAGCTACAGGGCTGAATGTTTCCTCATAATCAATGCCATATGTCTGTGCATATCCTTTAGCTACCAATCGTGCTTTATACCTGCTTATGCTACCATCAACATTATGCTTTACCTTGTAAACCCATTTACAACCTATGGGTTTCTTTCCTTGCGGCAATGGAACCAGCTTCCATGTATCATTTCCATAAAGTGCATCCATCTCCTCATCCATAGCTTTTTCCCAATCTGCATTACCAATTGCATCTTCAAAGCAAGAAGGTTCAACATCTTGTATTACCTTTGTCATGTAGGCACAATGGCGAGCCATGTAACTATCATATGTCAATCGTTGCACTGAATTATGCATCCTCCCAGATCTTCTTGGTCTTGGGTCACTTCTCCTTGTATCATCTGCATGTGCCCTTCTTACTCTTGGAGTCTTCACAGAGGGCAATCCAAGTTCCTCATCAAGACTCTTTTTTGAACCGCTTGAATCTCCATCAACGTCTTCAAAACCTGCACATGTTTTATGACTAGCAGAAAGCTTTTCTTTACCTTTCTTGGGTGTATTTGATGAATTTGCTGGACTGAAATTGCCACGTAATCTTCCACTCCATGGATTTGAGTTGGAACTATTGCTTGGTGATGCATCTGGTCCACTCAAAACCTGAGATTCTGCACTTGATTTTTCAGCATTTTCTTTGTCATTTGGTTCAAGACTCAATCCTTCTTTGGCATCTGCATAGAAGCTTGACATTTCATCAAATACCACATCTCTGCTCACCTTTACCTGTCGTGTGAGTGGGTTATAACATTTATATCCCTTTTACTCAAGGGAGTATCCAATGAAGACACACTTTTCTGCTTTTGGATCAAGCTTCATCCTCAATTCATCTGGGACATGTACATATGCAATACAGCCAAAAACTCTCAGATGTGATAAGTTTGGCTTTTTACTTGTAAACTTCTCTTCAGGTGTAACTTGATGTACAGCAGTAGTCGAAGTTCAGTTCATGATGTATACAACAGTATGCACACCTTCTGCCCAATAACAATGAGGCATATTCTTCTCAGCCATTAAGGCTCTTGCTATTTCCGCAAAATGTCTGTTTTTACGTTCAGCAATACCATTCTGTTGTGGTGTGTACCTGCATGAAAACTGACGCCGAATTCCATGATTTTTTAGAAAACTGCTGAACTCATTTGACATGTATTCATCTCCTCCATCAGATCTTAATGTCTGAATGTACTTCCCTGTCTGCTTTTCCACCATAGCTTTAAAATTCTGGAAGTGAGTGAACACCTCGCTCTTCTCTTTCATGAAATATACCCATACTTTGCGTGTATGATCATCAATGAAGGTAACAAAAAACCTGCAACCGCCCATAGATGTGGTCTTTGCTGGACCCCAAACAATCTGTATGTACTACTTCTAGTACCTTCTCACTAACATGCTTGTCATGTGGAAATGATGCTCTTGACTGTTTACCAAATTGACATGCTGCACATACCTTTTGCATTTCTGCAACTTTGAAATTTTGGTAGTCCATGGACAATCTCCTTTGACTGCATCATTTTCAGCCTTTGCAAGTTTGCATGTCCAATCCGTTTGTGCCATATCTCTATATCTGCAATAACTCCTGCACCTTTTGCAAACATGGCTGCATTCATTTCAAGAATCTTCACATTTAAGGTGAACATCCTACCCACTTTGTTTCCTTTGGCAACCAATCGTCCATCCTGCTTGTACTCTTCTACATATAATCCATCAGCATTGAACCTCACTTGTAATCCCTGGTCAATCAGTCCAACAGAAACCAGATTCTTCGTTATATTTGGAACATGCAGCACATTAGCGAGATGTTTTACCTTTCCGTCCTCCATAGACAATGCTATGTTTCCTGTATGCTCAATAGGATGCGATGTATCACCACCTGTTTCAACATATCCAGGAACTAGCATTTTCTGCAAACTACTAAACCATTCTGCATGATTGGTCATGTGATTTGAAGCACCTGAATCAACATACCAGACATTATCATTCGATTTTGAAACACCAGCAGACATCGTATTCATCATGTGATGTTGAACCATAAATAGCTTCTCAGAATCATCTGCACTTGTGGATGCATAGTTGTTTTGCTGCCTTTTGTTATTTTGATTCTTTAATCTGCAATCACGTTCAAAGTGTCCAGGTTTACCACAATTCCAGCATCCTTTACTATCATTACCTGAATCATTTCTTTGGAAATTTCTTCGACCTCTTTGGCTCCCCCTTCCTCGAAATTGTCCTCTTCCTCCTGCATGATTCTGTTGTTGTCCTTGGTCTTGGTTACTGTTTCCTCTTCCACTTCCAAAACCTCTACCTCTGCCTCTTCCTCTGCCAGAGTAGAATACCTGCTCAAAACTGGGCTTTCCTTGGGAGTTTGAGTCCTCACCAAGATTCTTTTCTTCAATAATCAGCATAGATACCAAATCAGCAAAATTCGGAATATTTTCCCTGGTCTGTATAGAAGTTCTGAACTGCTTATATGCAGCTCCTAAACCACGAAGGCACACTTCCACCTTATCATCATCATCTACATTCACGCCAATAGATGCAAGTGACTCACATATGCTTTTGATTTTTAGAGTGTAGTCACTTACCGACATGCTCTTTTTCTCCAATGTATGCAGCTCGTTCTTGAGTTGCAAGTGACTCACATATGCTTTTGATTTTTAGAGTGTAGTCACTTACCGACATGCTCTTTTTCTCCAATGTATGCAGCTCGTGCCTTTGCATTGGTCTGGTACAAAGTGACCAAACTGTTCCAAGCCTCTTTTGGAGTCTTGGCATCCTATATGTGTCCAATCATGCTATCCTGTATGCTAACAGATAGCCAATACATTACCTTTCGTGCTCCTTGATTCCATTCCTCATATGCTCTTAACTGTTCTGCAGTCCGATTCCTTTCTGGTAACTGCGGAGCATTTTCATTCTCTCCTTCGATGTACTTCCAGTAGCCTTTTCCCATCAGGAAATTCCTCATTCTGAATCTCCAAGCATGGAGGTTGTTCTTGTCCAGCTTATCGCTCATAAGCTGACTCATTCCATCTACGTTTGCCATTTCTGCAACAATTCACAACACGACAACACACTACAAGCAGCACTTCTGCTTGAACACTGTCGCACTATGACGTGATAATTCGATCTCAGAAAAAACACAGTTTTCGTGTATCAACAGTACACGGAATCGCTTGAAATTATGGATCTGGAATATATGAGTGTCGTCAAACACAACACAAGTTACAATTTTTGAAACTGACCTGGTTTTTCTGTGGGCCCCACCTTGCGGGCTCGAAACGGAGGTCGAGATGGCTCCGAAACTTCGATCTGACAAAAACAAGTGACCCAAAAGGGATAACTCCCGAAAATATTTTGAGGTCTTCTACCTTCACGACGATTTTCGTAGCAAACGGAGGCCCTTTGTGAAATCGCGTTTTCTCCACGCCTTGCTGCATAGTCTTCACCGTCGCCTTCTCCACGAGCTCTCTACAGCCACGCTGGCTCTGATACCATGTCACGAGGTAAAGTATCCCTGACATATACCAGCGTGACCACTATACATGTCAGAGAAACGAAAAACTGGTACGTGTCATCCTGGATCATCACATGTTGAGCTTGATATCTCAACACATGAGACTACCAACAAAAAATTGACAAAGAATTTTGGTCATGAATTCCTCTTCCTCATCTGATTTGGGGCAATCATCCTTGCTCAATTTCACATATGTGGGTAAAGGTGTACTCAATGGCTTTCCACCTTGCATATCAAACCTGTGAAGTTGTTTGGATATGTATTCACTTTGACACAAGTATATGCACTCTTTTACTCCTATCATGTGTAATGCACATGCCAAGAACATGTTTGGCATCCCCCAAATCCTTATCAAATGTTTGACTCAAATTCTTTTTGAGAATTGACAAGTCATAAGAGGACTTCCCGACAATCAACATATCATTGACATAAAGTATCATGCATATCAAGCTGCCATATGAGCATCTCTTTGTGTAGAGGCAATGATCCTCATTGCTTCAAGAATAGCCCTGAGACTTTATAAAAGTATCAAACTTTTGGTACCATTGTCTAGGGGATTATTTAAGTCCATATAAGCTCTTCTTGAGCTTACAAACTAGATTTTCTTTGCCATGAACTACATAACCCTTTGGTTATTCCATATAGATCTCATCTATAAGATTTTCATGCAAGAAAGCAGTTTTCACATCCATTTGGACTAGCTTTAAGTCCTCCATTGCAATGAATCCAAGCAACATGCGCAGGGTAGTCATCTTGACCACTGGAGAGAAGATTTCTTCAAAATCAACACCATGTTGTTGCTTAAAACCCTTAACAACAAGTCATTCTTTATACTTTGGAGAAGCACTATCTTATGTGAATTTTAGCTTATATACCCATTTACATGGTAAAGCTTTCTTGCCCTTTGGCAAAGGTACTAAATCCCAAGTACCATTCTTGTGAATAGAATCCAACTCACTCTTCATGGCATGCTTCCACTTGACATGATCCGTTGTCTGCATAGACTCTTTGTAGCAAGAAGGCTCACCAACATTTGTTAGCATAACAAAATCCAAACTTGGAACATATCTATCAAGTGGATGTGAGACACGTGTAGAGCGTCTCAATGGTTGCTGAACAGGAACATTTGCAGACTGATTTGATTGGACATTCTCTTGAACAACCCTATGCGCAACATTTTTTTGCATGCTAACTAGAGGACTAGTATTCTCAAACACCACACTTCTCACTTCAGCCACCTTACTGGGTTGTTTATGCATCTTAGACTCATTGAAAATGACATCACTACTTCTGATCACTGATCACATTTTAGGATCCCATAAGCGATATCCAAATTGTCCTTCTCGACCATATCCAAGAAAAATGCATTTCTTTTACTTATGGTCTAACTTTTTTCTAAGACTCTTGGGTATATGAACATATGCTTCACACCCAAAAACTTGAAGATGATCATAATATGGTGGCTTCCTTGTCCATAATTCTTGTGCCACTTTGAGACCTTTGGTAGTACTAGCTGGAAGGTTAATCACATGAATTCTAGTCAATACTACTTCTACCCAAAAGCCTTGTGAAAGGTTTGCATGATGCAGCATAGAAACTATTCTATATTGAATAGTTCCATTCATCCTTCCAGCTACACCATTCTGTATTGGGGGTATAAGGAGTTGTAAACTCTCTACGAATTCCTCTAGACTAACAAAAAAGGCTGAATACATGTGAGGTATACTCACCTCCATTATGTGCGTAAATCCTTAAGCATAGTTCCTTTTTCAGTCTCAACTGAAGTAAGACATTTTTTGAAAATAGGGAATACATCATCCTTTGATTTTATAGGATATACCTAGACTTTTCTACTAGCATCATCTATGAAAGTGACAAAGTAAAGAGAACCACTTAATGACCTTGTGGACATAGGACCACACACATCTGTATGAACGAGATCTAAAGGTTGAATTGAAGAGTCAATGTACATCTTGTGCACATTCCTAGTTCGCTTTCCATATTGACAATGCTCACAAAATGAAAAATCAGAGAAAGATAACACAGGTAAGTAGCCATAATGGGAAAGATTTTCCATTCCACTATGTGATATATGGCCAAACGGCCATGCCAAATACAAACCATAGGCTGTTCAGTAACAGCTAGCAAGTGTTCTTTCTATGATACAAATAAGGGATAAAGTGAGACAACTTTGCTTCCTTTTACAATAACCTTATTGCCCTTTGATATGCAAAAGGACTAGGCATAGAAGAACACCTTGTAACCAAGGTCATCAAGTTGACCAATTGACATCGAACTGCATGATAACTGAGGTACATGGCATACATTATGCATAGTAAATGTTGAACCATCAATGAACTGCACAACCACATCTCCAATCCCCATAATGTCACACTGGTAAGAGTCACCAAGTATCACGGTATCGAGAGACTTTGCTGCATAATTAGAGAACCATTCTCTATGTGGTGTCACATGGAAAGAAGCTTTAGAATCTAGCAACCACATGTGGGAAAGAGAATCGGCCATAAGAGCCTCAGTTGGCATAGTGCTATCAAGTTTCAACACATAAGCATCATTAGAAAAAGCATTAATTTCTTCAATCTTCACAGTCAAAGTAGATGGTGTACGTATTTGTTTAACATGCCCATCAACATTTTTTCCTTTATCTTTAGCATTGTTTAATGCATAAAAATCTTTCTTCATGTGTCCTTTCTTATGAAAATAATGGCATTCAATATCCCTCTTCCTTGATTTACTTCTACTCTTGTTTTGTTGACCATTCTTTTCCTTGTTCTTGCTCTTGCCACATTGTTGACTCTTTCCATGGTAAGAATCACAAACATTATATGCATCTCCACTCTGAGTGCCAACCATAGATTTTCTATGAATCTCCTCACTCAAGAGTGCTCCACATATGTCATCATAGACCAGTTTACCACTAGGTGCACTATTTCTAATAGCTATGTAAAACGTATCCCATGATGATGGCTAGCTTCATAACAACAAGATTGCTTTCATTCCATTATCCATGTCCATTTTCTAAGCCTATAACTAGGAGAATATAGCATCAAATGCATTTAGATGAGCAACAACACTATCTGTGTCCTTCATGCAAAGGTCATACAACTTTCTCATCAAATACACTTTATTTGATGCCATCTCTTTTTCATATGTATTGCATGACTTCTTCCAAAGCTCCTCTCCACTTTGACACTCTAATACTATAAGGTAAACATTATCTGTTAGGTGCAATCGAATGATAGACCTCGCCATTTCATCTAAATCATCCCAATCATCTTCATCCATGTCAGCAAGCTTCTTTGAGATTCCATTTACTGGCTTCCATTGCAAAGTTTAATCATCACATCTTTAATCTGATTCTTCCATAAAGCAAAGTTTGTGCCATCAAATTTTCGGATCTCAAAATGGTCTTTGCCCTGCAAGTTATAACTCCTCCTCGCAACACTAGCAGTAGAATCTGATCCACTAGAGATGCATGAGACCTATGATGCCATGATGGTAGAGAATTGAATAGAATAAAAATGGAGCTAGAAGAGTCCAAACACTACTAAGGCAAAAAGAAAGATGACCAAGTTCCAGATTCAATAACTATATCAAGGAGTAAATCAACCACTATATAATTGAGAAAACCAAAAAATATGGAAAGATTTTGCCAGAGTATCCTCTACAAAATGAGCATATGAACAATGTCAAAGTCTCATAAAACTGAAAGTATTGACATGTTTACCTGCATAGTGAATCACTGACTCCATTGCATATAATTAGTTACTAAAAAAAAAGCCAACTAGGCTTATCGAGAACCTATGGACAACTATCATACATCTCCTATGGCGAGGCTGGGTAAGTCTTCCACCTGCATCACCGAAGCAACCCCAACATCTGGGTGTCTGCAAGTTAAGAAAACCTCACCATGACCCTCTTTATCACATGTAAAAGGCTTCATGCAAAAATGTAACCACCATATCAATGACCACATGGACGTACATAAGTATCCATAGAAGTGTACTTAGTGTGTATGTGCCCGATATATGTAGTAAAATGGTGCTGAAAGTCTAAATTCATTTCCCAAACACTGGCCAACAACACCTGCAAGTGTCTGTCAACTCTGTTCTTTAGGCTCAAAAACCTGCATAGACTTGCAGTGGCTGCTCCCACCACAACTAAAGCCTTTCAAGAAACCTGTATATTAACTAGTGTGGCTGAAAACATAGCCCCAAAAGGTGAACATTTGTTGTTGAAGAAGGGCAAAAAAAACTCTTCTTGATGTTCTTGGACCTTTGTGGAGAGAACTATGCACGAAAGTACTCCAAAATGGATCCAGAAATCACCCCAAAAATGCATAAAAAATAAGCTTCGAAAGTAAAGAATGAAGCTTTGAGGGCCCAAAACTTGTTGAAGATAATGTGAAACTTAGTCTTTCCCCTTCTTCAAGCACCACAAGAGTGTAGCTCAATGGAAGGAGATTGCCATGGTTAAGCGAGCTCCGGGGGTAACAATATTGGGATGGGTGACCTCCTGAGAAGTATCGTGAACCTCAGTCTTTCTTGATCATTGAGGTCCTCCATCACGCATAGTCAATGGTGACTTCGATGACTTGGATGACAAGGTATGCCAAGGGCTATGCCTTGGTCATCGCCTTAGGCATCACCACCTTAATCGTAAGCCTCGAAGAAAGCGTGGGTAACAAAGCTTTTGCATCCAAATGCTCTGATAACAGAAGTATCTTGATGGTGATGCATCACAATGCGCTCTCCTTCTCGAGAGCTCCATGACGTTATCCTCCTAGTAGAAAACCAAGCTCTAAGTGTGGCACACCATACTCCACACAAAGGCTACAAAATACGCAAGATAATGAAGTGCACAAGGGGCACAAACACAGACTTCTTAGGTGTTACAAATGGGGCAGAACTTATAGTCTGTGGCAAACCAGCCCACTATATGTTTTATTAAAGAACATATACAAAAGTTTCCATTGTCCATTTGGCCTTTCACATGGAGATTAACGGTGACAAAACTTTCAAAAGAAAAAAAACACAATAAAAAACACATATAATGGCGGTTCTATGAAAAAAACCTTGATTCTCTAAAAAAAACATGATTATCTATAGACAATTGCAAAAATCCATGATTGTGAGTACTTGTGAATGTGTGGAGTTTCATAATTTTGACCTCATAATCATGAAGAAAACATGATTGTGTCCAAAAAACATGATTTTGAACACTTTTGAAATTCACGATATTCTCCTCATAGAGAAAACATGATTCATAATTTCTTTGAAAAAAAAAGTGATTCTCACTGGGGGATCGTGTTTTGAAAAAAATCATGGTCTGTGGAGTGTTAAAATTGCAATTCTTATTTGAGAATCATGGTTTACACAAAATCATGATTTTCAGCAAAAAACACGTGCACTAAATTGTGATTATTCAAAAATCAACAAAAAACACGTTTTCAAATTTTTTTAGAAATTTTGAATCATCCAAAAAATAACAAAATCCAAAAAGTCAAAAAATTGAAAAACACCAAAAAATAATGAAAAATTTGACAATCGTGATTCTCAATGGAAAACATGATTTTGAGCATAGAATCTTTATTTTCTCATTTGAGTTTAATATTCCAAATTTTTGAGCTGCAATTGAAGAAATAAAATTGTTCTCTATTGTGAGGTACATTTTAGAGAAAATTTCAATAAATAAAGTAAGATAAACTAAAACCCTAGTTTCCAAGAAGAATGAAAAAATTAGGGTTTACTTGGAAAAAGCCCTGAATTGATGAGAGTGAGGTCAAGATTTATCACTAGATGCAAAAGCTACATGAGTCCAATCGATGTAAGCTAAGTGCACTGGAAATTTTTTGAGCCATAATTTTTGTTTGCAAAGCTTGGTATTTATTAATTGCAAGGTCTAAGAGAATTGGTAGCAACAAGCATGGTAGGCATTGGGGAAACTGATACTGAAAGGGTCCATTGTTTCTAGTTGTGAATAGGAGAATTGATCATATCTTCCATGAGTGACATGTTGAACCTGTGAATCACATTTGAAACGTGTTCATAGCAATACAATCATGGAAAATGAATCCGATCATTGGTAAAATAATGGAGATATAAGAAGTTACATATTTATGGTCCCTAAATTAACATATTATCCCCATGTGAATATTGTTTTGATTGTAACATTTAAGCATGCATATCATTTCCTTGTTAGAATATGAATTATAAATCATGATTAAGAGACAGATGATTACTATATATGAATTTCATTATGCAGAAGGATAATAACACTCCTATTACATCCAAGTCCATTCAAATTACTATTCAACTATTATATGTTATTCTTAGGATGATAACACTCCTATTACATCCAATTCCACTCAAATTACTATTCAACTATTATATGTTATTCTTATCATGATTAACTGTGATCACACCATCTATAAAGTTAACATATAATCATACGAATGCTCATACGAATGGTGTGTTAGGGGATAAAAAGTTTTTAGATCACATTTATGTCATACAAACCAAGAATTTTAAGGAAACAATCCTGAACAGGTGAGGATATAATAGATAATCTAATAGCCTATTAAAAAGGTGTTTTTAATGCCATAGCACTATTCAAATACCCCAAGCAGATGAAGGGAAAGAGTGAGAAGACAAAAAAATAAAGAACATCATGCACATCCCCTATGGGAGACCTTTAATCCACATACTATGTGAAAATTAAATCTTACAAAATATAAATTAAATCACAGAAACACGATGTTTGCATGCTTCATATGCAATTGAGAGAGTTTCAAATGACAATAATGATTGTTATGTGCATATCATACCAAGTTGTATCTCTTTCAACTAAAAAGGGTCCAATTCTTAGTTTGATATTGCACTTTATTTTTCATCCACATCCTTTTGATGCATCTCAATAAGTTGCTCCAAAAAATTGGCCACAATTTCTAAAGTGATGATTTGATATGAAGGTTTTGATATTTTTGCATTAGATATTTTGCAGTAGATTTTGAATGCATAGATGTCACATAATTCTAGTAGAAGATGGTTGAAACACATCGTAAGAGGGAGGATTAGGAAGTAATCCTCAACCATGGCTTTTGGGGCAAGTGGTTAGCCAAATGAACTTCTAGTTGGGAGGTCGTGAGTTCGATTCCCAACATTGGTATTAGAGCCTAGTTGAGGAACTTGGGCAAGATGGAGGTAAGAAACCTCATACATGGGCACATGGGAAGCGCTTGACCACAAGTGAGTTTGAAACTCGGCAAAAAGGAAGGCTCATGGGCATTTGGGCACTAGACGAAGGTTAGATAGGTCCAAAATAGGTCCATATGCTAGAATTTGAGGCTATTGGAGGTACTCAAAGGCAAAAAGGGGTCAAGTTAGATAAAACGATCCACAAGTGAGCATTGAGGACAATGTTCAATCTAAGGGGGAAGGACTGTCACATAATCATAGAAGGAGATGGTTGAACCACATCCTAAAAGGGAGGGTTAGGAAGTTGTCCTCAACCATGGCTTTTGGGGCAAATGGTTAGCTCATCATACTCCTAGTTAGGAGATCGTGAGTTGGATTCCCAAAAAATACATTCACTTCACTAACTCTACAAGAATGCTTATTGATGTATGAGCATGAGCATGAGCATGAGCATGTTTGAGAATGAATTTTGAAATAGGTGTCAACATCATCTTTGCCAAAACCTAGTGGAAAAACATATTTATGTTTTTAATGATTCTACACTTTAGCTTTGTAGAGATTTTGAAAACTCTAGTTTTTTTGACTTAGTCTTTTGAAATATGAGTTTCAAAATTTTATTTCTACCATATCCATAAAAAATTCGACCATTTTAAATAAGTTTTGCAATATGAGTTTTAAAATTTTATTTCTACCATATCGAGAAAAAACTTGGCCATTTTAAATAAATATTGACTAAAAATGAGCCTTTTCTAAAATATTCATGATTTTATATTACAAAGATGCATGAATTTGATGATGCATTACTTTACTATTGAAGAGATTCTGAAAACTAACACTTTTTCAAATGAATTTTAAAAAAGAAATTTTTAAATGTCAGTTTTTAATATGTGCATAAAAAATGAATCATTTCAAATAAATCATCACAAAAAATGAGACTTTTTAAAGAAACCATTTTTTTTCATTCATAATGTTGCACGAATTTGATGATGTAAGAAGTAGATTCCCTACTTCTCTTTCTTCTTTTCTTTCAAAAGAGAGAGAAAAGTCTAGTGCCTACTCCAACTTATTAAAAAAATACCCTATTAAATGCACTTTGCCATCTCATACAAAAGAAAGATTAAGTTTAATGCTAGTTCCATGGAGAGTTGATTTTTATATGATTTACAAAAAATAAAGCCTATAAAATAGACTCAAATTGAAATTTTTTATGTATTTAAGAGGGAAATAAAGATATCAATAGTGCAAGAATTTCGCTAGTGTGAAAACCCCTAATGACTCTCAAGTTAAGTGAAAATTTAATTGAGTTACAAATAAAGTGGTGTTCTAAGACATTTTTTTTCTTAATGAGTACTTTGCTAGTAATTTTGTGCTATTTTTTACCATGATTCTTCGGTCTTTTTCAAAGAAGTTTAAAGTTATACTATGTTTTTTCTTAAAAGAAGTTCAACCCTAGGCATATACTCTCGAATTGGCTTGCATCGAATGGAATCAAAAGTGAAGGAGAGCTTAGTACACCCTCTGTACCCCACAAAGTAGGGGTTAGATGCCCAACACAACTGGGAATACACAGCTAGAAGACCCTCTAGGGTAGAGCATGAGAAGGGATATCCCTAAGGCCACACCAGATAGATGCAACCAAAGGTTGGATCAATGGAGTCTAACCATAGTCAAATGAAGTCATCTTTATCAAATGCATTCAAATGATGTAGCACCATAGTCCATTGAAGTCACCTTTTTATAGATCCACTCAGACGAGATCATCAAAGCAAACTTGGCTTATATAATCATCCCATACTTTCTGGTATGGGGAGTGTCTCAAGTAATGACACACCACACCTACCTAGCACAGTGGGACTAAAGTTATACTACATGTAAGAAATCTACATTGGAAGCATAAATGATTCAAAGAGTGAAGTCGAGAGAGAACTCCAAAGAAAGTGGTTGGTACTTTCATCTCCAAGTTGGGTGCCTTTGATGTTGGGAGTTTATAAACATAAGATTACTCTTATGCTTCTTCAATCCTTTAGCAAAGGATGGCTAAGATAGTTGGGATTAGGAAATGCTCGCTCTTTTGCCAAAGGGTAGTGAATTCCTTTGAAGTTAGGGTTAGTTGGGATTAGAAAATGCTCTCTCTTTTGCCAAAGGGTAGTGAATTCCTTTGAAGTTAGGGTTTTCATACCTCCTCATTTGAGAGTGCAGCACCCTTTCCAAAGCATACTACAGCTGCCATGTTGTGTAGCACCCTTTCCAAAGAACATGATAGCTGCTGACCTCAATCTGCTTTGCATTTGTCTTCGGGCAGAAGCTCTCGAGTCTCAAGTTTCAACTGCACAGTGTACACACAAAAGCATCCACCTGGTCAATGACTCAAGCTACTCCCTGAGTGGCAGTGAGAAGGCGACGACGACCCTTCAGTAGACGAGGCACCGCCGACAGGAGATTGCAACGAGCGAGGCGACAGCGATGGACAGCGATGCAGATGCATTTGCACGAGTTATGGGAATATCTTTAGTGGGCGTGCTACCCATGGCGTTGAAGGCCGCCATTCAGCTGCAGGTTCCGGATATACTTGCCGAGTTCTCCGAAGATGAAAGCAAGGGCCTGACGGCGCTTGAAATAGCCTCCCGTCTGCGCGGACGCACTGCTTCCGTCAACGATGCTGCGTCTATGCTGGATCGA
>MU260300.1:177500-195000 GCA_020310875.1 Ceratopteris richardii
GAGCTTCCCAAGGAGATTGGCTAGACTAAGTAAATGCTTTGTCAAGGTATTCCTTCAATTTCTTCTCTTTCGTAGCTTGTTGGGAATATGAGAGTTGGTAGGGGAGTTTACATATAGGCTTAGTACCTCGGAGCAAGTCTATGTCATGATCAACTTGACCTCGAGGAGGTCATAAGCCATAGGAAGTTCTTCTGAAAAAAATCCCGGAACGTATTCAACATTCAAACTTAAACTTTCCACTACTAGACAAAGAAGACAAGACATAAAAAATTTCTATTATAAACATCATTTAAATTGGCAAAAAGTAACATCCACTTTTTTTCTTCGTGGTTATTTACAAGTTTTTTAAGTTGCATACTTGACGTCAAATGGGTAGTTGGCATATCATGATCCATCAAGTATTGGGTACCATTCCTATTGAATTCCAAGGTATTCAGAAGATAGCTCCTCTTAAGTGATATTCTAAAACCACCCCAAATCCATTCCATTCTCCACACTATCAACCATTTTCCATGTGCATGATTTGGAAATCAAATTTACTTATATACTCTTGAAACTTGATTTCAAGATCACATATGATTGTGTCCTAGATTTTATAAACTTGACCTTGCATCATGAAAACTATGTATTGGTGTGGTGGCTTTTGATGGGGCCACCTCAACTTCTTCAGGAATGAGTAAATAATGAAGTTATGGGTAGCAAACTCATCTATCATGACTCTATCCTTTTCCCCTCTCCTAAAAGCATGAAGTTTGGCTAGTGATGTGACCAGAATTGGTTTGGAACCACATTCATTCAAACAAACAACATTGATGTGTGTAATCTTCATGTAGAACTTCCACCTTCTATTGAAAATTCCTTTTTCTATGTTCAAATTTTGAAAGAGATTCAATCCCATATCTTTTTCTTTTTGCTCACGAGTGGGATTAAGTTCCATCCTAACAATACATTTCTTATGCAAATGTCATAGGCACTTAAAGAAACTGTTATCATTATTTTCTTTTTCCCCATACCTTAGGGTAAAGTCTTGGTTTTAGGATCATTAGAATTTAAAGTATTCTATCCCTAAAGTTCTTATCCGCCTCTTGTTTCTCTTGATTTTTTTATTATCATGTTGAAAAGAAGTTTTCATGTGCTTGATTTAGCATGATCTACATAGATCTATGCTACTTTTGTCATGTCTTCCAAGATTTTGCAAGCACTTCTTTTTACTTCATGCTTAATTGTCTTGTGGATTCCTTGAATAAAACCTCCGGCTCAATGAAAGTAATATAGGTTTTGAAGTGTGATGATTATTTCTTGATATTGAGAATGTAAACGGAGAGGGGACATCCTCTTTGAACGAATTTTTCCCATTCTTCCCAATTTTACTCATCCTCATTTTCATGTGGGATTTTTTTTAAAAGATTTCTTCAAATTGACTCCAAGTTTTAGGAATCTGTTGGGACTCTTTTAAGGTTCATCCACCACATATAGGCTTTAGGCCTAAAGGATAAAATTATTTCCAAAATTTGGTAACTCTTAATTTTTTTTCAAAAAGTTGATGCAAGTATTGTCATTTATCAAGAAATGTTAAGACCACATCCTTGTTCCTCCTCAAAAATGAGAGGAATTCATTTCTTTTGCAAAGTAAAGACTCCTAGGTTGCAAAGCGATAGTTGGTAGAGGATTTGAAATCAAATCCTCGACCCTAGGACTTGTTGGAGGAGATGGTGGATAGTCTTTAGAGATGAAGCGGTGTTGCTTGATCCTGCTTCACATCTGTTACGAATGATTGTTGGAGAGTGTAATGGGCCTCTTTAGCATGATAATGATCATAAATAATCATATATGTTTCGTGGAACATGATCCACTAATCAATGGATCAAAACAAATAGTTAGGAGTTGATCCAAGATCAAGAAACTTGCCATTTTTGTTCCTAAACCTGTTCAATGTTTTGAATAGTTCCCTGAGCACAGTAGCAATTGGATTAATTCCTTTTGGAAAACTTTAATTATCTTAGTAAGCTATCAATCATGAGTGATTTCATAAAAAATGATAGACGACACACAGACAAAGTTGTTTAGCAAATCACAATACAATCCCGACAATTTTGGGGTTCAACAGTCAACATAGCAGTGAACGCAGATGTGTTAATATCTCGCGATCTAGAGAAACAATGTGAATGAAACTTTGTGGTCATATACTAGACAGTATGTTGAATCTACGATGCTTTAAATCATGATAAATGATCGATCATGCACTGAGAAAAAGCTCTGAGAAGGTTACTGTTTTGATGTGAGTATAGCAGAGAAGTGAAATGAGAATGTAATGATAATATATGTATTAAATCATATACAAATACAATGTCATTGGAAATCATACATTGCTCGATGTGTGAGATATGAATGAGCTATGAGATAAGCTCTCCCTTCACAATAGATCCTCTTCAAAATTATCTCATGGGCTCGAGATAACATGTGGGTCATTTGATCCTCTTCTTATAGTTGTACTTGAAGCCAAAGTTTGAATTCAAATTCAAAGATCTACCTAAAAGTGAATCCTAAAGTATAGGATATATTCCCTCATCACTCAACAACCAAATGAGTTGTGATTTAGAACTTCCTAACTCCATGTGGATGTGAACCATGTTTCCAAAGGTAAATGTGAAGGACTTTTACAAAAGGTTGATCATATGAAGCCTTGTATGAGTTATGTCAATAAATCAAGTATGAGCTAATTAACCAAGTATGTGGGATTGGTTTCAATTGCACCAATAGCTCCCCCTCAAGCCTAACATGCTTGGTCTTCTTCCTTCTTGATTTCCTACAAAGGGGAAAGTATTAGTCTTTCACCCATGAGTTTGAACAGTTACATAATACCCCAAAGGCTCAACACATCTGGCAAAAAGTAGGGTTAACTGAATACTTTAGTGCATGAATTCCCAAGCCGGACTTTATGAGGTGTTATTATCTGATCAATTCTTTACAACCTAGTATTGTGAAGAGTGTACCAACACCATTGTCATCCACTTCTTAAGGTGCAACAATGAGCTGAAGAAGTTAAGGCTTTCCCCTAGCTTAGTTTGAGAGTCCCTTAGCATGCAAGCCATGCATGTACCTACAGAGAAAGAGACATAAGTACTAGAAAACATGAAGAATCGAAATCTAACTAAGCTCAAAGACATGGCAAAAATGATCTCAAATATCGTTGTTCCACTCAAAATATGCATGCAACACTTTGCCTTTCCTCGAAAAGATCATTTAACCCAAATGCACAAAAGAATTTGGTTTAGTCTATACCTAGCAGAAACCAACATCATGACCATTAATCTCCCTATTTGGGTTATTGATCAATTCCATGCAGCTAGTCACTATTGGACTCACAAATCCATATTGAATGTTATGAGTGCTTAGCCTATGATATACCAATCCAATGAGCATTATCTTGGAGCCAAATTTAGTAGTTCAAGAGTAGAAAGTTCACTGCACCACCATCTAAGAGGATGTAAGGCACAATTTTGATGTGCCTAGCCAAGAGGATCCATGCTAATAGGTGGTCCCACCCCACACTACTGACTTTGAATTTCCAAGACCTATTGGCTTGGACAAACTAGGCAATGTCAACTTTGAGCAGCTATGCAGGGAGGCGACTCAAAAGACAAATATGAAGGTGAACATCAATAACAACAACAACACGAAGAAGAAGAACAAGAACACTAACAAGAAATACAAGAGCAATAAGAAGAAGAAGAAGAAGAAGAAGAAGAAGAAGAAGAAGAAGGAGAAGAAGAAGAAGAAGAAGAAGAAGAAGAAGAAGGACCACCAGCCTACACCATAGAACTCCATCAACTACACAAAAACATGGAGAGTATTCAATCTAGAGGAAAATTCTTTGTGCATAGCAGCCATTGAGCTACTACAACTTATAAAGGAGACTTGTGGGGTGTTTGATGCAATTGATTGTATGCTATAGAGACCACTTTTACAATACAATGATAGACATATCAACACAAGATAGATGCAAGGGAAAAATATCTAAATACCAATCACGCAAGTCAAAGCAGCCACAATGACTGAAGAAGCGATTACCATGGCTATATACCTAGACTCACAAGGTCTTAGGGATTCGCAACGAAAGAGACTATACCTCAATCATAAAGCAAATGCATATAGTGGTGATTTGATACACACATTAAATCATCAAACCAAGATCCTATCTTGGTCAAGTGCATGGAAACATGTGCTTAAATGATGGTTAATGTGGGAAAGAGACAAGTAATGCATGCAAATAGGGAACATCCACATCATACAATACATGTTACACCTAAGTGTGTACGGCAATACTTGGTGCAACAACAGACACGAATCAGGCAAGATCTCCTAGCTTCGATACCCGAATATGGTCAATAGTGGGTTCTTTTGAAGCTATCGACTGATGGAGATGATTAACCTCCAAAAGGACACATTTTCCTTGATGTTAGAGCACCTCTATATCAAGAACAACTCATAACCTCAACCAATTTTGGAAAACTAATGCCAAATTATCAAGACTTGAGTTAACTGTGAAGAAACTGATTACTCAGAAAAGTGCACTGCACTTAATCCACTCATTGACTAATAAAATGTGTAAAGTTTTCAATGAAACTTTCTCCAAGGTTTCTTCTAATGTTTGTGAACCTTCTCCAAGTTAAATCTTTCCAAAAGAATTATTAAATCTTGAGATTTCGTCCAATCAATATATCTATGTCTGAAACTATTCTTTTGTACAATCGACTTTGACACCTATAACTTCTAATGCATGGTTCTCCCACAATAGACCCTCTTTATTCAAATTATTTTAGCAAAAATTAGCTTACCTCTCAACTTAAAGAATGAGTGCTTACTTGCGCAAAAAGGTACACTGTGGAGGGAGATCTAATCAAAACATTGATCATCAAATTTGCACCTGTACTTGTATTCACTTCTTCTCTTTACAGATGTAAATGTTCCTACTTAAAATTGTCTCAACCTGATTACAATTAGGCTCTCAAAACTTGTACAAAGGTGACTCAACTATAGAATTAGACTTGTAAAAAAGCATTCCTCAAGAAGATAAACACAAAAGGAGCATTGAGCAAAAGATCGAGGCACAACTTTCTTCTATTCAGAGAAATCATACATCTGATAGATAATCCATATTCTTCTCACTCTCTAAAGTCTCTAATGACTTCTAAAACTTTTCACTCATCAACTCTCCTACTTATTATGTCTATATTCAAGTATATATAGAAATTTATATCCCAAATCATCATAGATACAAAGGTTTTCATGAACTGATTACAAGAGTAATATACATGTATGTACAAGTTTCCATCTTCTGATCACGTACTCATCTTCAAGCCTCATATGGTGATCTTTGCTTTACTTATTGACTTCAAACTTTGTCCTAATCATCAATTGATGATTTTTCTACACCAAGAGCTCCCCCTTAATCATCAATTGTGATTTTTTCCATCTTCTTTATACCTGCCATGTCTTTGAACCTCTACAACTTAGGTCCATCCAAGATTTTGGTTAGCATGTTTGCAATCTGATCTTTTGTAGAAGTGTGTATGACTTCAATTTCTTTATCAATCACCTTCTCTCTCAAGAAATGATATTTAATCTCAATATGTTTGGTCTTGGCATGAAACACAGGGTTAGGAGCTAGATACACTGAACTCATATTATCTCCATGAATAGTGGGTCTTCAACCATATGACCTCCTTTGCAACTTCAACCATACCTTTATATTCTGCTTCTGTAGATGATAGAGCAACTGTATGTTGCTTATTAGAACACCAAGAGATTAATTTATCTCCCACATAACATAGATATCCATATGTTAACCTCCTATAATCAGAGTTACCTGCCTAATCTACATCACTATATATCTTGATTTTTGTATCTAATGTGAATCCATAATAATAACCTTCTTTGAGTGTACCCTTAATGTCTCTTAACACCCTTTGTCCTGTAATCCAATGTTCTTTTCTAGGACAATGCATGAATTGTGACAACACTCCAATTGCATATGACAAATCAAGCCTAGTCAATGTAGCATAGATTAGACTACCAACCAAAATTTGATAGAGTTTCATGTCCTTGAATTCTTCTCCTCCATATCTGCTCAATTTATGATTCACCTCCATTGGAGTAGGTGCTACCCTGCAATCTTCCATTTTAAACTTGATTAGAAAATTCTCCAAATACCTTTCTTGAGTCACCTACTCCATGTTGAGTATATGAAATTTCCATTCCCAAGAAATATGACAAGTCTCCCAAGTCACTAATCTTGAACTCTTTATCCATCTACTTCTTAAGACTTTGTATGCCCTTCTCATCTGTACCTCTAAGAATTATGTCATCAACATATATGCACATATAAATGAGCCCATCATCACTTGCTTTAAGAAGTCTGTAACTCCATGCCCTTGGGGCCTGCTTCAAACCATACAAAGCTCTCTTGAGCTTACATACATATTCTATATAACATTCATCCTTGAAACCTTCTGGTTGCTCCATGAAAACATCATATGAAATGTAACCATTTAGAAAAGCATTCTCCACATCTAATTGACATAGCTTCCAACCTTTACATGCAACAATAGCTATGAGGGTCCTTATAGTTGTCATCTTTGCCACAGGAATATAAGTATCATCATAATCTACACCATATGTTTGAGCATATCCTTTTGCAACAAGTCTAGCTTCATACCTAGACACACTTCCATCTGCATACCTCTTTGTTTTGTAGACCCATTTGCATCCAATGATTTTTTGATTATTTGGTTTAGGAACCAAATCCCATGTCTCATTTGCCATCAATGCATCATACTCCTCCTGCATAGCTTTCTCCCAATTTTCCTTACCTTTTGCCTCATCATATGTAGAAGGATCCTGTTCTGCTTCTATAATGTAAGCACAATCTTTAGTGGTAAAAAATGAAGTATCATAACTATACCTTATGGGTTGCTTTCTGTTCCTTGTTGACCTTCTAGCTTCTGTACTCTTTGAAGTTTCTAGTTCTTCATATTCTGGATCAAACCTTGGCAATTCTTCAATATCAATTTGAGCATCAACAACCTCTTCATCATCAAGAACTTGAATCTTTGATTTCCCCTTTCTTTGAGTCATAACTTCTTCATCACCTGCATGAATATTAATTGTACATGCATACCAAGTACCTTGCTCATCAAATGTAACATCCTTTGACACAAGGAATTGCTTTGTGGATGGACTCCACAATCTATAACCCATATTCTTATCATCATAACCAATGAACACATACTTTTCAGCTTTAGGTTCCAATTTATGCCTTAATTGAGATGGTACATATGCATAAGCCAAACATCCAAATACGTTGCAATGATCTAAGGTAGGTCTCTTACCCCACCATGCCTCATAAGGTGTCATACCATTCAAAGACTTACATCGAAGTCTATTAACCAAATAAGTAGCCGTATTCACATCCTCAGCCCACAAATAATAAGGACAATTTTTCTCATTCATCATTGAACTTGCAAACTCAACAAGAGTTCTATTTCTCCTTTCTGCTACACCATTTTGTTTAGGAGCGTACTTGCAATTCCCTTTTTCTACCTGCATTCCATAAGTAATCACTGAACTCATTAGAGAAATACTCTCCCCCTCCATCTGACCTTAGTCTCTTCAAAATTTGCCTTGTGATTCTCTTTGCATACACATGATAATGTTTAAATGTGTTGAACACTTCTTATTTATCTTTGATCACATATATAGTGATCCAACTGGTAGCTCATCAACATAAATCACATAATATCTCGGACCGTTAATGCTAAAGTCCTTTGATGGACCCCACACATCTGTATGCACCAATTCAAGCTTCTCTGAATACATAAACCCTTTCTTACCATAAGTATTCTTGTGAGCTTTACCCAATTGACATGCTTCACACTTGTATGTCATGTGTTGACCTAGAATTTTATGCAATCCAAGCAATGAACCATTGTTTATCATATCCATAATACCTCTTTGATTACAATATCCAAGCCTTTTGTGCCAAAGATCTAATTCAGAGATCTTATGTTCTCCATAAGTCAACAACGCATGACCAACATTGCCTTGAATCTTCAATGTGAATAGCCTTCCTTCTTTCTTCCCTGAAACAATTTGTTTATACCCATGGCTAGCGTCTTCAAACGTAAACTCCATCATTAGTGAACCTTACTTCATATCTTTTCTCTACAATTTTCCCTACACTTATCAGATTCTTTGGAATGGTAGGGACATATAATACCTTACTCAAAAGAGTGCTTCCATCCTTAGCCTTTACTGATCCAATGGACTTCACATTGTGCTTTGTGTTATCACCTATTTTGACTATATGATTACTCACCTTATTCTGCAAATCAGTCATCAAAGCTATGTTGCCACTTAGGTGATTGCTGCACCCTGAGTCAATGTAGAAAACTCTTTGATCTTCACTTTGTCTTTCACAAGTTGCATTCATAATTAAGGTTGAATCCTCTTTCTGATCTGAAGCATAATTGTAGTAGGTATTATTGTAGGATTGACTTTGAAATCCTCTTCTTGCATTTCTTCCAAAGAAACCTCTATTACTTCTACCTCTGAAATTACCTCTCTAATTTCCACCACCTCTTCCTCTTGAATTAAAGTTTTGATTATATCCTCCACCATTCTGATTATTATGCCAACATTCATGAGCTAAATGACTAGTCTTACCACAAATCCAGCAAGCTTTAACACCATCTTTATTGCTTCTACCTCTTCCTCTTCCTTTGCCACCTCCTCTTCCTGTTAGGAAGTTGGCTTGAATCATAGTGCCTTCATCTTCATTCAATTGTTGCTTGCCTTTGTTAATATTCTTCTTGTCCTTTGAATACATTGCTTGACCTATACTCTTATCAACATCACCTTTGATATCCTACTCAAAGGTTAGCATATGTCCTAACAATTGATTCAAATCAGGAGTGAAATGATCTAGTGACAATTCAGTGGATAGAATGAATGGCTTCCACTTATCATCTCCTCTCAAACCTGTGAGAATTTGTCTTACCAATTTGTCCTCTTTAATATCTTCATCAACTGCTCCTAATACATCAACAATATCATTCATTCTTGCTACATAATCAGAAATAGATTGAGAAGCCTTCTTCTTGAATCTAGTGAGCTATGCCCATAAAGATGCCTTCCTTGACTTTGTAGTGTTTTGGAAATGTTCCTCCAAAGGATTCCATATGTCACTTGCAATTTCGAGTCTCTAATGTGAGGTAGCAAGTAATCATTGACTCCCATGTAGATAATGCTCCTTGCTTGAGCATCCTTCTTCATCCATGTTGTCAAATCTGAGAGCTCTTCTCTAGTTAGAACACTAGGATCCCTAAATTCTGGTTTTTCTTCTTCACATGTGATGTATCTTATCAGGTCTTTGCTCATAAGATGACCTTCCATCCTCATTGACCAAGCATGATAGTTTTCTCTATCCGATTTCTCTATCTGAAGAGAACCTCCCATCCTTTCTTCACTTGTGCAATATATTCTTCAAGCTTTGTGAATAATGAATGTAGTTCCTTTTGATCCTTGTGATAGCTTTGAGGCCTCGTTCTCTAGCTTTCACTTCAAACTTTCACCTTGTGAATGTTCGAAGATTGATTTCTGTATATCTGCGATAGTCGAGGTCCTCCTCTCTTCAAATTTGATGACTCCCTCTCTGATACCAATGATGGAGATGATTAATCTCCAAAAGAACAAGTTATCCTTGATGTTGGAGCACCTCTATATCAAGAACAACTCATAGCCTCAACCAATTTTGGAAAACTAATGCCAAATTATCAAGACTTGAGTTAATTGTGAAGAAACTGATTACTCAGAAAAGTTTGCTACACTTAATCCACTCATTGACTAATCAAATGTGTAAATTTTTCAATGAAACTTTATACAAGGTTTTGAATGTTTGCACACATTCTCCAAGTTAAATCTCTCCAAAAGAATTAGTAGATCTTGAGATTTTCTCCAAACAATATATCTTTGTCTAAAACTATGCTTTTGTATAGTTGACTTTGACACCTATAACTTCTAATGCATGATTCTCCCAAACTAGATGTTGTTTATTCAAATACTTTTAGCCACAAGTAGCTTACCTTTGAACTTAAAGAATGAGTGCTTCCTTGCTCAAAACTTTACATTGTGGAGGGAGATCTGATGAAAACATTGATCATTGAATTTGCACCTGTACCTATATTCACTTCTTCTCTTTACACATGTAAATGTTCCTACTTAAAATTCTCTCACCCCTGATTAGAATTAGGCTTTGAAAACTTGTACAGAGGTCAGCCAACTATAGAATTAGACTCGTACAAAAGAATTCCTCAAGAAGATAAACACAGAAGGAGCACTAAGAAAAAGATCAAGGCGCAACTTTCTTCTATTCAGAGAAATCATACCTCTGATAGATAATCCATATTCTTCTCACTTCTAAAGTCTCTAATGACTTCTAAAACTTGTCTTTCATCATCTCTCCTATGTATTATGTCTATATTCAAGTATATATAGACATTTACATCCCTACTTATCATAGATACAAAGGTTTTCATGAACTGATTACAAGAGTAATATACATGTATGTACAAGTTTCCATCTTTTGATCACATACTCATCTTCAAGCCTCATATGGTGATCTTTGCTTTACTTATTGACTTCAAAATTTTTCCTAATCATCAATTGATGTTTTTCCTGCAACAATATCGTCAAGATGCATCAATGCTATATTTTCAGTCTAATCGAAGCCCAGTGCTTCACGTTATGGCCAAAAAACAAAGTGGCAGAAATCACCTACTCTCACTTCAAGACTTCCTACACTTCACACACACATAATAACAATGAAAAGTGATGGGGAAAGGGTAGAAAGAACCTCTAACATTTCACACCTCAAACACACACAAAAGCTCATGAAGAAGAATGTACATAGGCAAGAATAAGCAAATTCAAAATTTCAAAGTTATCTCTTGATTATGGCCAAAAAGTCTTTACAAAAGAAACATAAATGACTTATGTACATGCACCCTAATTTTGGTCTTTTCACACAAGAGATCAGCACTTTCTCTAAAAATCACTAAGCTCTTACTATTGTACAAAGGTGGTAATAAAATCTTTAGGATTCATGCATGTTGGGAAAGATGGATGGATGCTCCAAGAGATTGAGTAGGTACTGCTAAAACCTGCTTTGTACCAGCCCTCTTTTGCTTCAGGCTTGATAAGTGGACCTCCTTAGCTTTCCAATGACACCATAAAATGGCCTATGTACTTTGGAAATGATGTGTGCAATGATTGAAACTAAACAAATAACTTTGAAACTCTAAAACTCAAGAAAAACCTTTTATTGATGTCTTGGCACCTGCTGGGTATTTTGCTCAGTATGACCAGCATAGTAGGAATTGGAAAAATTCCTTTTAGAGATATCTAACTAGCTTAGTAAGCTAACTATTCCAAGTGAAATGATGTAAAAAGATAAACTATGCTAAGAGAAATCAATTTAGCAGGTTAAGCTATACCCTCGATTTTTTAGGACTGTAGCAGACATTGACTAGTGATCACCTCGACGCGTATTTCTCTGAAATGGCTGAATAGAATCTCTTCAAATTTGAAAATATGTAGATAACTTTGATCTGAATCCAACAAGCTTCGAATCAGTGAATTTGATGGAGAAATGACTGAGATATGCACTTCACAAGTTGACAGACTTTTGAGTAGTATGACAGAGAACTCAGAAATGAACAATGTGAATATATGTATTAATGAACACTTGTATACAAATCCATTGGCATGAAAACCATTGCCTAATGGTGTAGATAGGTGTGGGCTATAGTGTAGGCCTTACACACACTCAAAATTACTAATTAGAAGCTCAGGAGTGATGAGTTCTATCCGTGATTTTTTCATGTCCATTTTTATAGATAGTGAGTATAAATTTGAATTCAAATTCAAACTTTTGGCTCCCTATGATCAAGCTCCTATATCCTAGGAGATATTCCTTCAATCAAAGAGCTACCTTTTTCCACGAATCCTTTTGGTAGGTGATTACAAAAGATTCTAAGTCAATTTGACTTTTACAAAGGATAAAGGTAATTAACCACTAGCACTAATTCCTATGCTTCTTCACATATATAGGGTCTTCAAGATATCTTTCAAGCCAAATGAGTAGGCTTGTGATTTACACCAACAGCTCCCCCTCAAGCCAAACATTTTGTCTTGGTCTTCATCTTCAATCTTCATGTATATCTTGCAATCCAATCATTGCTTTGAACTGCAAAGTTTGGTTCCATCCAAAGCTTTAGTCAACAAATCTGCACATTGCATGTTGGTTGATACATAGGTCAGTTGAATATCTTTGCTTATCAACTTCTCCCTCACATAATGGTAATGGACCTCTATATGTTTGGTCCTAGCATGATAGATAGGATTAGCTGCAAGGTGAAGAGAACTTGTATTATCTCCAAAGATTATTGGACACCTAGTATATAAACCCAATTTTGTATACAAAAGCTTAATCGAAATAGCTTCTTGTGTGGCATTAGCCAACCCTCTATACTCTGCCTCTGTAGAAGACAATGCTATAGTTGGTTGCTTCTTTGCAGACCAAGATATTGGCTTATCACCTGCAAATGAAATATATCCAGAAGTGCTCCTCCTATCATCCTTGCATCCTGCCCAATGTGCATCTGAATAAATTTTGATATCAATATCTGAAGTGTGAGGAAAATACAAACCATGGTTCTATGTACCCTTGAGATACTTCAAGATTCTCTTGGCAGCCTCCATGTGAGGTATCATTGGCTTGTGCATAAATTGACTTAGCACACTAACTCTATATGCAATATCTATCCTTGTTAAGGTAGCATAGTTTAAGCTACCCACCATACTTTGATAACCTGTAATGTCATTGACTTCATCACCTTCATGAGCACTTAGTTTTAGATTTACCTCCATTGGAGTGCTTGCTATTTTGCATCCTGCAAGTGAAACTTCTTTAACATATCGTGTATGTATTTTTTTTGAGTAATGTATATTCCTGAATTAGTGTAGACTAACTGAAGCCCAAGAAAATACTTCAATAGACCAAGACCATTGATCTTGAACTCCTTCATCATCTGGCTCTTGATTTTTCTGGTTCCATTGACATCATTACCTATAATTATGATGTCATCAACATAAACACAAAGGTACATTACCTTTGAATTACTTCTCTTAATGAATAGAGAAGTATCTGCCTTGCTCATAACAAAGCCTCGGTCTTGGAGGTATGTAGTTAACCTGTAATTCTAGGCTCTAGGTGCCTGCTTCAATCCATATAAAGCCTTTTTTAACTTGCAAACATATGTTACCTTCTTAGGGTCCTCATAGCCAGGAGGTTGTGACATATATACCTCCTCTGAAATCCATCCATTCAAGAAAGCATTCTTGACATCCAATTGGTACATATTCCAATCTTTTGATGCAGCCACACTAACCAACACTCTGATAGTTGGCATCTTGGCCACAGGTGAGAATGTCTCCTCTTAGTCAATGCCTTGGGTTTGTGCAAAACCCTTGGCTACCAATCTGGCTTTGTACCTATTAATTGTGCCATCAGAATTTCTTTTAAGTTTATAGATCCATCTGGATCCTATTACCTTCATGGGGTCCATCTTTGGTACTAACTCCCATGTATCACTCTCCTTGAGTGCTTCAATCTCCTCATCCATAGCTTCTTTCCATTCTGATTTGGTTATGGCTTCTTCATATGATCCTGGTTCTTCGACAAATCTTTGGCAAGATAAACAGAATGTTTAATAACAAGAGATGTATCATACCCATATCTGATAGGTTTTTTGCTTTGTCTTTGTGATCTTCTGATTGATTGAGTTGAAGATTCAGGTATGTCTTCAAGCTTCTTCATCTTCATTTTGCCCTTGGACTTCCATGCCTTGAACTCTTCAAGATTGATAGTGTCTTCATCATCTGAACTTCTGTCTTCATTCTGAGTGGGTTCCTCCTTTGCAAGACTTGGAAACTCCTCTTCCAAATCATAGGGTAATTTAACCTTCCTGCATTCATTCTCATACCTAGAATCATTTTCATCAAAGACAACATCTTTGCTTACCATGAATCCCTTATTGGTAGGGTTATAAAACCTGTAACCTTTTTGATTTAGATCATACCCAATAAAGATGCACTTTTCAGCCTTCGGGTCTAGTTTACCTCTTATCTGAGAAGGAATGTGTACATATGCTACACATCCAAATATCCTGCAATGGTCTAGTGATGGTCTCTTACCATGCCATGCTTCATAGGGTGTCATCCCATCAAGGGATTTAGATGGTAACCTGTTTATGAGATAAGTGGCAGTAGAAACACTCTCTGCCCATAGATAGTTAGGTAATTTTTTCTCATTCAACATAGACCTAGCTGTCTCAACAATTAATCTATTTCTTCTCTCAGCTACCCCATTATGTTCAGGAGAATACCTTGTGGTTATTTCTCTTTTGATGCCTGTGTCGTGCAAGAAGTTTTCGAACTCATTGGAGAAGTACTCACCTCCTCCATCTGACCTTAGCCTCTTCAAATGTTTTCCTGTCTGATTCTCAACAAGTTCAAGATATTTTTTAAAGCAATTAAACACCTCATCCTTGTGCTTCATGAAGTATAATACAATCCATCCGCTATAATCATCAATAAAAGATACATAGTACCTTGATCCTGAGACTGAAGGGTCTTTGCCTGGTCCCCATACATTTGTATGGACAAGCTCTAGGTAGTCTTCATGCATGTAACCTTTCCTTGAGAAGGGCAACCTGTGAGACTTTCCAAATTGACAAGCACCACACTTGTAAATCATATGTTGCTTGGATACATTAGGTATTCCAAGCACACATTGGTCCTTGCATATTTGCTTCAAAGTTCTTTCTCCTATATGCCCTAATCTTTTGTGCCAAATCTCAAGTTCTGAAAGTATTTGATCTTTGTAATTGTATAGTGCAATATTCTTTGTGTCTTCTAACTCAAAAGTGAAAAGTCTACTTGATTTTTCTCCTTTAGCAATCCTCTTGAACCCATGTCTTGGATCCTCCACAAATGCTCCATATTGGTTGAATCTAACCAGCAAACCTTTCTCCACAATCTGTCCAACACTCATCAAATTTTTGGTAATGGTTGTTACATAGAGTACCCTGCTCAACAAATTCTGATTTCCATCACAAGTCTTAACATTTCCAACTTTAACTACTGAGTGCTTGGTGTCATCACCTGTTTGGACTTGATGCTTACCTTTTGGTTCCTCAAGATCAGAGAGTAGTGCTACATTGCCAGCTACATGATTTGAGCACCCTGAGTCAATGTAGAATAGGTGGTCATCATTTGTACCTGATTTTGAAGTCATGTTCATGATCAGAAGAGAGTCATCCTGCTCCTCTGTGTAGTTGTTGTAGTCCTTTCTAGATTTGAATCCTTCTTGGTAGTTGCCGTTGTAATTATTGTTGTAGTTGTTGTTGTAGCCTTGGTGATGATTAAATCTACCTCTTGACTGTGAGTATCCACCTCTTTGGTATCCTCTTCCTCTCTGATTCTTGTAATTCCTGAAACACTCATCTGTAGTATGATTTGATAAACCACAAATGTTGCATGGTGAGGAGTTATAGGATCTCCCCCTACCTTGCTTACCTCCTCTGCCCCTTCCTCTTGATGATCTACCTCTCCCTATATAGTTGGCTTGGGAGGTAGAGCCTTCATCTTCCACCTTCTTGCTCTTGCCTTTATCTTTAGACTTCTTATCAGTGTATAGGGCAGAAGAGTTATTACCTTTGGATGTATCTCCATTCTTGTTGAGATTTGCTTCATGAGTAAACAATTGTCCCATGAGAGTTGTAAGATCTGGAATTTGCATGTCCATGTAAAGGTCCATGGCAGTGGTGAAGCTTTCCCATATGTCATCTGCCTTGATCCCATTGATCACTTGCCTCACAATCTGTTCTTCTTCAATCTCTTCTCCTAAACTTGCTAACTGATCTACTACATCTTTGATCTTGGTCACAAATTCTGAAACAGCTTGCTTAGGTTGCTTCCTTAATGTTGTGAATTCAATCCACAACTGATTTTTCCTAGCCCTTGTGTTGGAGGAAAAATAAGATGACAAGGTTTCCCAAGTCTCTTGGATGTCTTACAATTTCTAATATGTGGCAAAAGAAAATCAGAGATGGAGTTGAGTAAATAAGACCTTGCCAATGCATCCTTAGCACACCGTGTGTTGAGCTTTTCATGTTCTTCCTTTGTTGGCAATCCTCTTGTTTTGAATGAGGGCAATTCCTCATCTCCTGAGATGTATCCATAGAGACTCCTTCCTTAAAAGTAGGTCTTCATCCTCAGAGACCATGCTTGATAGTTTTTCCTGTCCAATTTATCAATAAATGAAGGAAAACCATCTCCCATTTTTACCTTAGTTTGCTTTAATACCACTGTTGGGAAAGATGGATGGATGCTCCAAGAGATTGAGTAGGTACTGCTAAAACCTGCTTTGTACCAGCCCTCTTTTGCTTCAGGCTTGATAAGTGGACCTCCTTAGCTTTCCAATGACACCACAAAATGGCCTATGTACTTTGGAAATGATGTGTGCAGTGATTGAACCAAAACAGATAACTCTGAAACTCACAAACTCAAGAAAACCTTCTATTTATGTCTTGACACCTGCTGGGTATTTTGCTCAGTATGACTAGCACAATTGGAATTGGAAAAATTCCTTTTAGAAGTATATAATTAGCTTAGCAAGATAACTATTCCAAGTGAAATGATGTAAAAAGATAATGCTAAGAGAAATCAATTTAGCAAGTTAAGCTATACCCCCGATTTTTTAGGACTGTAGAAGACATTGACCAGTGATCACCTCGACGTGTATTTCTCTGAAATGGCTGGATAGAATCTCTTCAAACTTTGAAACTATGTAGAAAACTTTGAGCTGAATCCAAAAAGCTTCGAATCACTGAATTTGATGGCGAAATGACTGAGATATGCACTGCACAAGTTGACAGACTTTTGAGTAGTATGACAAAGAACTCAGAAATGAACAATGTGAATATATGTATTAATGAACACGAGTATACAAATCCATTGGCATGAAAACCATTGCCTAATGGTGTAGATAGGTGTGGGCTATAGTGTAGGCCTCACACACACTCAAAATTCCTAATGAGAAGCTTGGGAGTGATGAGTTCTACCCGCGATTTTTTCATGTCCACTTTTACGGATAGTGAGTATAAATTTGAATTCAAATTCAAACTTTTGGCTCCCTATGATCAAGCTCCTATATCCTAGGAGATATTCCTTCAATCAAAGAGCTACCTTTTTCCACGAATCCTTTTGGTAGGTGATTACAAAAGATTCTAAGTCAATTTGACTTTTACAAAGAGATAAAGTGGTAATTAACCACTAGCACTAATTCCTATGCTTCTTCACATATGTAGGGTCTTCAAGA
>MU260300.1:205000-210000 GCA_020310875.1 Ceratopteris richardii
ATTAGTAGATACATATGTCAATTGTATATCTTTACTTAGCAATTTCTCTCTCACATAGTGGTAATGAACCTCTATGTGTTTTGTTCTGGCATGATAAATTGTATTTGCTGCAAGGTGAAGAGAGCTAGTGTTGTCTCCAAATATGATAGGTGGTCTTGTGAGTAGACCTAATTCTGTATATAGAAGCTTCAACCAGATAGCTTCTTGAGTGGCATTGGCAAGCCCTCTATACTCTGCTTCAGTGGATGACAATGCCACTGTAGGTTGCTTCTTAGCTGACCAAGAGATAGGCTTATCTCCTGCAAAGCAAATATAACCTGAGGTGCTTCTCCTATCATCCTTGCATCCTGCCCAATCTGCATCTGAGTAAACTTTTATGTCAATATCTGATGTATAAGGAAAATACAAACCATGACTTTGAGTTCCCTTGAGGTACTTCAAGATCTTCTTAGCTGCCTCTAGGTGAGGTATCCTTGGTTTGTGCATGAATTGACTAAGCACACTTACTCCATATGCTATGTCAATTCTTGTCAAGGTAGCATAGTTTAAGCTACCCACCATACTTTGGTATCCTGTAATGTCTTTGATTTCTTCTCCTTCATGAGCACTTAGCTTTTGGTTAACCTCCATTGGAGTAGTAGATACCTTGGCATCCTGCAAACCAAATTTCTTGACCATATCCTGTACATACTTCTTTTGAGTGATGTAGATACCTGAATTTGTATAGATCAATTCAAGACCTAGGAAATATTTTAGTAATCCAAGATCACTAATCTTGAATTCTTTCATCATCTGTCCTTTGATGTGTCTAATCCCATTGACATCATTACCTGTAATGATGATGTCATCAACATAGACACATAAGTAGATTACCTCTGTACTACTTCTCTTTATGAATAGAGAAGTGTCTGCTTTGCTCATCACAAATCCTTGGTCTAGGAGGTAGGTGGTCAATCTGTAATTCCATGCTCTAGGTGCCTGCTTCAAACCATACAGAGCCTTCTTCAATTTACAAACATAATGTACCTTTTTTGGATCTTCATAGCCAGGTGGTTGTGACATGTAGACTTCTTCATATATCCATCCATTCAAGAATGCATTCTTCACATCCAATTGGTACATGTTCCAATTCTTGGATGCAGCTACACTCACTAAAACTCTGATAGTTGGCATCTTGGCCACAGGAGAAAATGTCTCCTCATAATCAATGCCTTGGGTTTGTGCAAAACCCTTGGCTACCAACCTAGCTTTGTACCTGTTAATTGTTCCATCTGAATTCTTCTTTAATTTGTAGATCCATCTGGATCCTATTACCTTCATAGAATCCTTCTTGGGTACCAAGTCCCAAGTATCACTTTCCTTGAGAGCTTCTATCTCCTCATCCATGGCTTCTCTCCATTCTGGCTTTGTAATTGCTTCTTCATAGGTACCTGGTTCTTCATTCAACAAGTCTTTTGCAAGATATACAGAATGTTTAGTTACAAGTGATGTGTCATACCCAAATCTGATAGGCTTCTTCTTCTCTCTCTGAGATCTCCTCATTGCTTGAGTAGAAGTTTCTGGCTTATCCTCTAATTGCTTCATCTTCATCTTTCCTTTGGATTTCCAAGCTTTGAACTCTTCAAGGTTTATTGTATCATCATCTGAGCTTGAATCTTCTTGCTGAGTTGGCTCTTCTTTGGTAAGCTTTGGAAAATCTTCCTCCATGTCATAGGGTAAACTTACTTTCCTGCATTCATTCTCATACCATGAGTCATTCTCATCAAATATGACATCTCTGCTTACCTTGAATCCTTTGTTTGTGGGGTTGTAGAATCTGTATCCCTTTTGGTTCAAATCATAACCAATGAAGATACATTTCTCAGCCTTAGGATCTAGCTTTCCTCTTACCTGTGAGGGAATGTGCACATATGCAACACAACCAAAGATTTTGCAATGATCCAGAGAGGGTCTCTTACCATGCCAAGCTTCATATGGAGTCATGCCATCAAGTGATTTGGATGGCAACCTATTGATGAGATAAGTGGCAGTGGACACACTCTCTGCCCATAGGTAATTTGGCAACCTTTTTTCATTGAGCATAGACCTAGCTGTTTCCACTATAAGTCTATTCCTTCTTTCTGCTACCCCATTTTGTTCAGGTGAGTACCTTGTAGTGATCTCCCTTTTGATGCCTCTTTCCTGCAAGAAATCTTCAAACTCATTGGAGAAGTACTCTCCTCCACCATCTGATCTTAGCCTCTTCAAGCTTCTACCTGTTTGATTCTCAACAAGTGCAAGATACCTCTTGAAACAATTAAATACTTCATCTTTATGCTTCATAAAGTATAAAATTGTCCACCTGCTATAGTCATCAATAAAGGACACATAATACCTTGAACCAGAAATGGAAGGGTCCTTACTAGGTCCCCAAACATCTGTGTGTACCAAGTCTAGGTAGTCTTCATGCATGAACCCTTTCCTTGAGTAGGGTAATCTGTGAGACTTACCAAATTGACATGATCCACATTTGTAAATCATGTGTTGCTTGGATACATTAGGTATCCCAAGCACACATTGATCCCTGCACATTTGCTTAAGAGTCCTTTCACCTATGTGCCCTAATCTCTTATGCCATATCTCTAACTCTGAAAGTGTCTGATCCTTGTAATTATACAAAGCAATGTTTTTTGTATCTTCTAGCTCAAATGTAAATAATCTACCTGATTTCTCCCCTTTGGCTATCCTTCTGAATCCTTGTTTTGGGTCCTCCACATATGCTCCATGTTGTGTGAATCTGACCTGCAAACCTTTCTCCACAATCTGACCAACACTCATTAAATTCTTAGTTATTGTTGGTACATAGAGTACCCTGCTTAATAGGTTCTGATTACCATCACATGTCTTCACATTTCCAATTTTGACAATAGAGTGTTTAGTGTCATCACCTGTTTGTACCTGATGTTTGCCCTTGGGCTCTTCCAAATCAGAAAGTAGTGCCACATTGCCAGCTACATGGTTAGAACATTCTGAGTCAATGTAGAATAAATGATCATCATTTGTACCTATCTTGGAGGTCATATTCATGATCAATAAGGAGTCATCTTGCTCCTCTGTGTAGTTGTTGTAGTCTCTTCTATTTCTGAATCCACCTTGGTAGTTTCCATTGTGGTTGTTGTTGTAGTTGTTGTTGTATTGGTTGTTGTATCCATTGTAGCTTTGATGTTGGTTGAATCTGCCTCTCCCTTGAGAGTATCCACCTCTTGAGTAGCCTCTTCCTCTCTGATTTTTGTAGTTCTTGTAGCATTCATCTGTGGTATGATTTGACAATCCACAGATGTTGCAAGGTGATGAGTTGTATGGTCTCCCCCTACCTGACTTACCTCCTCTGCCTCTTCCTCTAGATGACCTACCTCTCCCTGCATAATTGGCTTGAGAGGTAGAGCCTTCTTCATCCTGTTTCTTCTTGCCTTTATCTTTAACTTTCTTATCAGTATAGAGAGCAGAGGGGTTATTACCTTTTGATTGATCTCCAGCTTTGGTGAACTTTGCTTCATGTGTAAATAGTTGGCCCATGAGTGTTGTGAGATCAGGGGTATGCATGTCCATGTAGAGGTCCATTGCAGTGGTGAAACTTTCCCACTTATCATCTGCCTTGAGTCCATTTGTCACTTGCCTGACTATTTGCTCTTCTTCAATTTCCTCTCCAATGCTTGCTAGTTGGTCTGCCACATCTTTGATCTTTGTCACATACTCTGAGACTGATTGCTTGGGCTACTTCCTAAGTGTTGTGAACTCTATCCATAATTGATTCTTCCTAGCCCTTGTGTTGGAAGAAAAATAATTTGACAAGGTTTCCCAAGTCTCTTGGGAAGTCTTACAGTTCCTTACATGAGGTAAAAGAAAGTCAGATATAGAGTTTAAGAGATAAGACCTTGCCAAAGCATCCTTTGCACACCATTGGTTGAGTCTTTCATGCTCATCCTTTGTAGGTAGTCCTCTAGTCTTGAATGAGGGCAACTCCTCATCTCCTGATATGTATCCAAATAGACTTCTCCCATGTAGATAGGTCTTCATTCTTAATGACCAAGCTTCATAATTGTTTCTGTCCAATTTGTCAATGAAGGAAGGGAAACCATCACCCATGATTACCTTCTTTGCTCTGATACCACTGTTGAGACTGATGGACGGATGCACTCAGGAAATCAGTTGGTGCTGCAAAACCTGCTTCACACCTGCCCTCTTTACTCTTTAGATATGCTTAGTACACAAGCTTAGCTTCCAAATGACATAAAGAAACCATATATGTACTTTGGAAATGGTTTGAGTAATGATCAAACCAAAACAGATAACTTGGTACTTCAACAATCAAGCAAAACCTTCTATTTCTGTAGTGATACCTGCTCAGACTTTTACTCAGTGTGTCCAGCACACTTAAAATTGGAACAATTCCTTTTGGGAGTATCAATATACCTTAGTAAGCTACCAATCACAAGTGGAATCACTTCAATTGATAAACTA
Organism: Ceratopteris richardii; assembly: GCA_020310875.1. NCBI lineage: Eukaryota > Viridiplantae > Streptophyta > Polypodiopsida > Polypodiales > Pteridaceae > Ceratopteris > Ceratopteris richardii. The sequence continues at coordinate 209,501 of MU260300.1, forward strand.
TGCACTGAGAAATAAGTTTAGCAAAATTATAATCACCCCCGACTTTTTAGGAACTCTGCAGACACAGACCAGTGTGCACTTTGAAGTGGATTTCTCCCAAATGGCTGAATGAAATGCTTTGAGATTTTGTATGCTTGTAGTAGACTTTGAGCTGGTTCCAATGAGCTATAGATCACTTGATTTGGTTCAGTAGATCCAGAGATATGCCCTGATGAAGTTGACAGACTTGGAATAGGTGACTCAGACAAAACAGAGATGATGAATGTATACTTCTATTGATATATGTGTTTGTACAATCTCATTAGCTTGCCAAGCACAGCTAAATGAGGTATTGTGGTGTTGGCTATGAAGTAGCACTCACACACAATGAGTTACAATGATCAAAATGACTCGGGGAGTGAGCTAGAATGAGAGAGTGCACCCGCGACTTTTCTTCTTCAACTTTTATAGGAGTTTGTTCTTCATTTGAATTTGAAATTCAAACTTAGGCTCCCTTGAAT
>MU260300.1:215000-227500 GCA_020310875.1 Ceratopteris richardii
ATGTTCCTACTATTCCTAAAAACTTGATAAGTGTAGGGCAAATTGTGGAGAAGGGATATGAAGTCAGATTCACAAATGATGGTGTTTATGTGCAAGATCCAAATCAGGGATATAGAAATATCATTGCAGGTAAAAAGGGAGGAAGGTTGTTTACTCTCAAAGTCCAAGGTAATGTGGGACATGCCTTATTTACTTATGGAAATCAAAAGATGTCTGAATTAGACCTATGGCATAAAAGGCTAGGTCATTTTAATGAGAGATCCATAACGGAAATGTCAAAGAATGATGTGGTGCTTGGTTTGCCAAATATTGAAGGGCAACACATGGTGTACAAGTGTGAAGCACAATTAGGTAAAGCACACAAAAGTTCATACAATAAAACAGGGTACAAGTATTCAAATATGCTTGAATTGATTCATACAGATGTGTGGGGTCCTTCAAGGGAATATAGCATAAATGGATCCAGATATTATGTGTTGTTTGTTGATGATGCAACCAGATGGATTACTTTATATGTAATCAAGGAAAAATCAGAAGTGTTTAAGACATTCAAGCATTATCATGCTTATGCAAAAAGGATTACAAGACAAAAACTCAAGAGATTGAGATCAGATGGAGGGGGAGAGTATTTCTCTAAAGAGTTTGATGATTATTTGTGGAATGCAGGTATAAAAAGAGAAGTTACTTGCACGTACTCTCCTCAACAAAATGGAATTGCAGAAAGAAGAAATAGAACTCTTGTAGAGTTTGCAAGAGCAATGATGAAGGAAAATAATTTTCCAAATTACTTATGGGCAGAAGCTATCAACACTGTAGCATATCTTGTGAATAGGTTACCTTGTAAGCTTTGGATGGAAGAACTCCTTATGAAGCATGGTGGGGTAAGAAACCTACTCTTGATCATTGTAAGGTATTTGGATGTTTAGCATATGCTTATGTTCCTTCACAATTGAGACATAAGCTAGAACCCAAAGCAGAGAAGTATGTGTTTATTGGGTATGATGATAGAGAGATGGGTTACAGATTGTGGAGTCCATCCACAAAGCAATTTCTTGTTACCAAAGATGTTACATTTGATGAGCAAAGCACATGGTATACACGGGCAACAAATGATTATGCAGGTGTTGAAGAAATACAAAGGAAAGGCAAAAAAAAGTAAGTGTGTTTGAAGAAGATATTGATGATGTTGATTATAAAATCAAATTGCAAGACAATGTTGAAGATGGGCCAAGATTTGATCTAGAATCAAATGTGGCTGAGACTTCAAGAAGTGTAGAGGTCAGAAGATCCTTGAGAGAAAGAAAAGAACCTATCAGGTATAGTTATGATACATCTTTTCTAACAACAAAAGATTATGCTTACATTGTGAAGACAGAAGAGGATCCAATCACATATGAAGAAGCTAAAGGTAAACATAATTGGGAGAAGGCAATGCAAGAAGAGTTTGATGCTCTACTTGAAAATGAAACATGGGAATTGGTGCCAAGACCAAAGAATCAGAAAGTCATTGGATGTAAGTGGGTGTATGAAATAAAAAGGTTTGTAGATGGTAAAGTGTCTAGATACAAGGCTAGACTTGTGGTCAAAGGTTATGCCCAAACTTATGGGGTAGATTATGATGAAACATTTAGTCCTGTTGCTAAGATGTCTACAATTAGATCATTGATTGCTATTGCTGCTTGTAAAGGATGGAAGTTATCACAATTAGATGTGAAGAATGCATTCCTGAATGGATACATTGCAGATGAAGTGTACATGGAGCAACCAGAAGGCTTCATGGATTCAATTGGATCAGATTATGTGTGTAAGCTCAAGAGAGCTTTGTATGGGTTGAAGCAGACTCCAAGAGCATGGAATTATAGGCTTGTTAAGTTCTTGAATGAATGTGGGTTTCAAGCATCAAAGGCATATAGTAGCTTGCTAGTGAAGGCAAGTGAAAATGGATACATATACATGTGTATTTATGTTGATGATATTATTGTCACAGCCATAGATGCTCAAGGAATCAATGAGCTTAAGAAACAAATAGAGAAGGAGTTTAAGATAAGTGATTTGGGAAACTTATCTTATTTCTTAGGAATGCAAATTGTGTATACTCAACATGGAGTATATGTTACACAAGAAAGATACTTGAAGAATCTTTTGGTCAAGTTCAACATGGAAGATTGCAAGCCTTCAACCACACCATTGGAGGTAAATCATAAGTTGAGCAGGTATGGAGATGAAGAATTCAATAATATGAAGAAATATCATGGTTTGGTAGGTAGTCTAATCTATGCTACTTTGACAAGGCCAGATCTATCATATGCAGTTATCACAATTTATGCATTGTCCAAAGACGACTCATTGGATTGCAGCTCAAAGGGTACTCAAATATATCAAAGGAACCCTAAGTGAAGGTTTGTATTATGGATTTACTTCTGATACAAGAATCAAAGTGTTTAGTGATGCAGATTGGGCAGGTGATTCACATGATAGAAGGTCTACTCATGGGTATCTCTGTTATATTGGAGATAAATTAGTTTCTTGGTGCTCAAAGAAGGAACATACAATTGCTTTATCATCTACAGAAGCTGAGTATAAAGGAATGGTAGAGGCTGCAAAAGAAGTGATATGGTTAAAGACCTTGTTGAAGAGTTTTGGAACTGATCAGAGTACTCCAATTATTTTTGGAGATAATATGAGCTCATTATATTTGGCAGCTAACCCTGTTTTTCATGCCAGGACTAAGCATATAGAAATTCAGTATCATTTCTTGAGAGAAAAGGTACTAGATAAAGAGATTGAAGTGTTGTATACTCCAACAAAAGAACAAAATGCAGATATGTTAACAAAAAGCTTGGATGGACCTAAGCTACAAAGATTCAAAGAGATGGGAAGAGTGAAGAAGAATGGAATAATCACAATTAGTGATTGAGGGGGAGCTGTTGGAACAAAAAAATCATAAATTGATGATTACAAAGAGCTTGAAGCAAGTCTATGATCAGATTGAAGTTCAAGAAGTCATTTGAGAAAGTGAAGAGATCTTAGAAGTGAAGCTTGTATACATATGTACATTACAGTTGGAAATTCTTGTAATTTGAGTATAGGTCATCCTTAGGATGATAAGGAGTAATGTAATAGACTCGGGATATGTCTAGAACCATATGTATATAAGTAAAAAATGTAAAGAAATACATGAGAGAGAGTCATTAGAAGACAAGTGTCATAGAGATAGATGTGAAGAGAGTCATCTTCAGGAAATAGCGACGAGTATTTGGTAGGTTCCTCTCAGTCTGATCATGTGGATCAGAAATCCTTTTGTACACATCTAATCTAGATGCTAATGAAGCTATGTTCAAAGTTTCATGGTCTAATTCCTTTCATGCTTTGAGTATGATCAATAGGAACATGTGTATGTAAAGTCTGCAGGTAGACCTCTCAGAGTCGCGCACTCTTTCGTGTCAATCTTTTGCTTAGATCTCAGTGTATAGTGTAAAGTTTCTGATCAATGAGCATTCAAAATCTAAGTTAAAAGGTAAGGAAGCTACGCCTAAAAGCATTTAGCGAAAGGGGATCTATGCTATGAGAAATCAATCTTAGAAGTTACCTATGTCAAAGTCGCTTGTCCAAGAAGAAATTTCTGACATACTTTTGATCTTAAGGATCAAATTAAAGTTTTAAAGAAATATGAAGATATTTGCAGATATCTATCTATCTATCTATCTATCTATATATCTATCTATCTATCTATCTATCTATCTAGGTATCTATCTATCTATCTATCTATCTATCTATCTATCTATCTATCTATCTATCTATCTATCTATCGATCTATCTATCTATCTATCTATCTATCTATCTGTCTGTCTATCTATCTATCTATCTATCTATCTATCTATCTATCTATCTATCTATCTATCTATCTATCTATCTGTCTATCTATCTATCTATCTATCTATCTATCTATCTATCTATCTATCTATCTATCTATCTATCTATCTATCTATCTATCTATCTATCTATCTATCTATCTATCTATCTATCTGTCTATCTATCTATCTATCTAATTATCTATCTATCTATCTTTCTTTCTATCTATCTATCTATCTATCTATCTATCTATCTATCTATCTATCTATCTATCTATCTATCTATCTATCTATCTATCTATCTATCTATCTATCTATCTATCTATCTATCTATCTATCTATCTATCTATCTATCTATCTATCTATCTATCTATCTATCTATCTAAGTGTCTATCTATCTATCTATCTATCTATCTATCTATCTATCTATCTATCTATCTATCTATCTATCTATCTATCTATCTATCTATCTATCTATCTATCTATCTATCTTGTTGGGAGTGATGGTTGGATGCACTCAAGAAATGAGTTGGTGCTGCTATACCTGCTTCACACCAGCCCTCCTTTGATTCCAGAAATGCTTAGTACACACCTTGAGCTTCCATATGATACCAAGAAAGCATATATGTGCTTTGCAAATGATTTGTGTAATGACCAAATCAAAACAGACAACTTTGCACTTCACAAATTCTAGAAAACTTGCTATTTCTGTAATGATACCTGCTTAGTGTTATGCTTAGTGTGACCAGCACACTTGCAATTGAAACAATTCCTTTTGGGAGTATTAAAGTACCTTAATAAGCTACCATTTGCAAGTGGAATGAGAAGAAATGATAAACCACATCCAGAGAAATTGATTTAGCAAAATTATGATTACCCCCGACTTTTTAGGAGAGTTGTAGAGATAGACCAGAGGTTACTTCGAAGCCGATTTCTCGAAAATGGCTGAATGAAATCTTCTGAAATTTTGTATGCCTGTAGAAGACCATGAGCTGGTTCCAACGAGCTATTAAACTCTTGATTTGGTTCAGTGAGCACTGAGAAATGCTCCTTGGAAGTTGACAGACTTGAAGTAGAAAACACAGAGAACCAGATATGATGAATGTGTAAATATCTATTGATTGATATGATTATACAAGCTCATTAGCATGACAAGCATGGCTAATTGAGGTGTGGTAGTGTAGGCTATGATGTAGCACTAACACATACACATTTACAAGAGAAATAAGCCTCGGGAGTTGAGCTGAAGTGAGTGACACACCCGCGAGTTTTTTCTCTCCACTTTTATATGAGTTGAGTGATCATTTGAATTTGAAATTCAAATGTAGGCTCCCTAGAATATCTCAACTAAAAGTAGGGAGATATTCTCTCCATTAACTCAACTAAGAATCCACGACTAATTAAGTTGGTAAGTGGTTACATAACACTCCAAGTCATTTTTGACTTTTACAAGAAGTAAATAGTAATAGCCATAGGTATGGGTTCCTATGCTCTTCCTTTAAGTGAAACCTTCATGAATATAATCAGATCAAGCTTCCAAGCTCCATGCCAAGTGTGAAGACTTGAAATGCACCAACAGCTCCCCCTCAAGTCAAACACTTTGGCTCAAGTCTTCATCTTCTTCATCTTTAGTCTTCAATCACATCCTGCAATCCAATCATGGATTTAAATCTGCATAGCTTGTTTCCATCCAATGCTTTAGTGAGTAAATCTGCACATTGCATATTAGTAGACACATATGTCAATTGAATGTCTTTACTAAGCAACTTCTCTCTCACATAGTGGTAATGAACCTCAATGTGTTTGGTTCTAGCATGATATATTGGATTTGCTGCAAGGTGAAGAGAGCTAGTGTTATCTCCAAATATGATTGGTGGTCTTGTATGTAGGCCTAACTCTGTATATAGAAGCTTCAACCAGATAGCTTCTTGAGTGGCATTGGCAAGCCCTCTATACTCTGCTTTAGTGGATGACAATGCCACTGTAGGTTGTTTCTTGGCTGACCAAGAAATAGGTTTATCTCCTGCAAAACAAATGTAGCCTGATGTACTCCTCCTATCATCCTTGCATCCTGCCCAATCTGCATCTGAGTAAACTTTAATGTCAATATCTGATGTATATGGAAAGTACAAACCATGACTTTGAGTTCCCTTCAGATACTTCAAGATCTTCTTTGCTGCCTCTAGGTGAGGTACCCTTGGTTTGTGCATGAATTGACTAAGCACACTAACTCCATATGCTATATCAATTCTTGTCAAGGTAGCATAGTTCAAACTACCTACCATACTTTGGTATCCTGTGATGTCTTGGACTTCTTCTCCTTCATGAGCACTTAGCTTTAGGTTGACCTCCATTGGAGTAGTAGATACTTTAGCATCCTGCAAGCCAAACTTCTTGACCATATCCTGCACATACTTCTTTTGAGTGATATATATACCTGAGTTGGTGTAGACTAACTCAAGACCTAAGAAATACTTCAATAATCCAAGATCACTAATCTTGAATTCTTTCATCATCTGTCCTTTGATGTGCCTAATCCCATTGACATCATTGCCTGTAATGATGATGTCATCAACATAAACACACAAAGTAGATTACCTCTGTACTACTTCTCTTTATGAACAGAGAAGTATCAGCTTTACTCATCACAAATCCTTGGTCTTGGAGGTAGATGGTCAACCTGTAATTCCATGCTCTAGGTGCCTGCTTCAAACCATATAGAGCCTTCTTCAATTTACAAACATAGTTTACCTTCTTGGGGTCTTCATAGCCAGGTGGTTGTGACATGTAGACTTCTTCAGATATCCATCCATTCAAGAAAGCATTCTTGACATCTAATTGGTACATGTTCCAATTTTTGGATGCAGCAACACTCACCAATATTCTGATAGTTGGCATCTTAGCCACAGGAGAAAATGTCTCCTCATAATCAATGCCTTGGGTTTGTGCAAAACCCTTGGCTACCAACCTAGCTTTGTACCTGTTTATTGTTCCATCTGAATTCTTCTTTAGTTTGTAGATCCATCTGGATCCTATTACCTTCATAGAGTCTTTCTTGGGTACCAAGTCCCAAGTATCACTTTCCTTGAGAGCTTCCATTTCTTCATCCATAGCTTCTTTCCATTCTGGTTTGGTGATTGCTTCTTCATAGGTACCTGGTTCTTCATTCAACAAATCCTTTGCAAGATATACAGAATGTTTAGTTACAAGTGATGTGTCATACCCAAATCTGATAGGTTTCTTCTTTTCTCTCTGAGATCTCCTCATTGCTTGAGTTGATGATTCTGGTTTATCTTCTAGTTGCTTCATCTTCATCTTCCCTTTGGACTTCCAAGCCTTGAATTCCTCAAGGTTTATTGTATCATCATCATCTGAGCTTGAATCTTCTTTCTGAATTGGTTCCTCCTTGGTGAGCCTTGGGAAGTCTTCTTCCATATCATAGGGTAGGCTAACTTTCCTGCACTCATTCTCATACCATGAGTCATTCTCATCAAAGATGACATCTCTGCTTACCTTGAAGCCTTTGTTTGTTGGGTTGTAGAATCTGTATCCCTTTTGGTTAAAATCATAACCAATGAAGATGCACTTTTCAGCTTTAGGATCTAGCTTTCCCCTTACCTGTGAGGGAATATGCACATATGCTACACAACCAAATATTTTGCAATGATCCAGAGAGGGTCTCTTACCATGCCAAGCTTCATATGGTGTCATGCCATCAAGTGATTTGGATGGCAACCTATTTATGAGATAGGTGGCAGTGGATACACTCTCTGCCCAAAGATAATTTGGTAATTTTTTTTCATTAAGCATAGACCTAGCTGTTTCTACTATGAGTCTATTCCTTCTTTCAGCTACCCCATTTTGTTCAGGTGAATACCTTGTAGTAATCTCCCTTTTGATGCCTCTTTCCTGCAAGAAATCTTCAAACTCATTGGAGAAGTACTCTCCTCCACCATCTGACCTTAGCCTCTTCAAGCTTCTTCCTGTTTGGTTTTCAACAAGTGCAAGATATCTCTTGAAACAATTAAACACTTCATCTTTATGCTTCATAAAGTATAAAATGGTCCATCTGCTATAGTCATCAATGAAGGACACATAATACCTTAAACCTGAAATGGAAGGGTCCTTGCTAGGTCCCCAAACATCTCTGTGTACCAAGTCTAGGTAGTCTTCATGCATGAAACCTTTCCTTGAATAGGGTAACCTGTGAGACTTACCAAACTGACATGCTCCACACTTGTAAATCATGTGTTGCTTGGACACATTAGGTATCCCAAGCACACATTGATCCCTGCACAGTTGCTTTAGGGTTCTTTCACCTATGTGCCCTAATCTCTTGTGCCACATTTCTAACTCTGAAAGTGTCTGATCCTTGTAATTATACAAAGCAATGTTCTTGGTGTCTTCTAGCTCAAAAGTAAATAATCTACCTGATTTCTCCCCTTTGGCTATCCTTCTGAATCCATGTCTTGGGTCCTCCACATATGCTCCATGTTGTGTGAATCTGACCTGCAAACCTTTCTCCACAATCTGACCAACACTCATTAGATTCTTGGTGATGGTTGGTACATAGAGTACCCTGCTCAATAGGTTCTGGTTACCATCACATGTCTTCACATTTCCAATCTTAACAACAGAATGTTTAGTGTCATCACCTGTTTGTACCTGATGTTTGCCCTTGGGTTCTTCCAAATCAGAAAGTAATGCCACATTGCCAGCTACATGGTTAGAGCATCCTGAGTCAATATAAAATAAATGATCATCATTTGTACCTGCCTTGGAGGTCATATTCATGATCAATAAGGAGTCATCTTGCTCCTCTGTGTAATTGTTGTAATCCCTTCTGTTTCTGAATCCACCTTGGTAGTTACCATTGTGGTTGTGGTTTGTAATTGTTGTTGTATTGATTATTGTATCCATTGTAGCTTTGATGTTGGTTGAATCTGCCTCTCCCTTGAGAGTATCCACCTCTTGAGTAGCCTCTTCCTCTCTGATTCTTGTAGTTCTTGTAGCATTCATCTGTGGTATGATTAGACAATCCACAAATGTTGCATGGTGATAAGTTGTAGGGTCTCCCCCTACCTGACTTACCTCCTCTGCCTCTTCCTCTAGATGATCTACCTCTCCTTGCATAGTTTGCTTGGGAGGTAGAACCTTCTTCATCCTGTTTCTTCCCTTTACCTTTATCCTTAACTTTCTTATCAGTATAGAGAGCAGAGGGGTTGTTACCTTTTGATTGATCTCCTGCCTTTGTAAACTTTGCTTCATGTGTGAATTGTTGGTGCAAACAAGCCTTAACACTTGGCTTTGATTTGTACCTTGAAGACCCAACATAAAGCTTGGACTATTGTACCCTTGAAAAGATAAAGTTTGAACCCATGAAGGATACATTTGAACCTTAGAAACAGATGCTTAATTGATTGTTACTTTTTACCCAATGTAAAAGTCAATATGACTTAATCAATTATGTAATCACACCTACTAGACTAGAGTCGTGGAAAAAGTAGATGATCTAGTTGAGGGAATATCTCCCTAAGTCTAGTGGAGAGAATCAAGGGAGCTTTAATTTGAATTCAAGTTCAAATTCATTCAAAAACTCCTATAAAAGTCAATGTAAAAGTCGCGGGTCTAGTTACACTCTTCCCGAGGCTAATCCAAGCAAATTTGTGAGGGTGTGAGAGCTACTACCTAGCCTACACCTCTGAGTACCATTGGGCATCACTCTACATGCCAATGGGAATGTACATTTGATAGATTCAATACATATACTCATAGTCATTATCTCTGTGTTTTCTCTGAGTGACTACCTCCAAGTCTGTCAACTTCAACAGGGCATATCTCAAGATCTACTGAACCAAATTGGATGATCAAGGGCTCATTGGAACCAGCTCAAAGCATTCTACAACACTACAAAATTTCGAGTCATTTTATTCAGCCAATTGGGAGAAATCGCTGTCGAAGTGATCACTGGTATATTTCTGTGTTGTTCCTAAAAAGTCGGGGGTGTCTCTGATTTTGCTAAAGATCATGCTCAGTGTATAGTTTGTTATTTGGAGTGATTTAACTTGCTAATGATAGATTGTTAAGTTAATTTAATACTCCCAGAAGGAATTAAACCAATTGCAAGTGTGCTGGTCACACTGAGCTTAGGACTGAGCAGGTATCAATACAGGAATAGAAAGTTTTTGGAGTTGTGAAGGTTCAAAACCATCTGTTTTGATTTGGACATTACTCAATCATTTTGTAAAGCACATATATAGTTTCTTGGTGTCATTTGGAAGCTCAAAGAGTCTCCTAACCATATCTGAAGAGAAGAGAGGGCAGGTGTGAAGCAGGTCTAGCAGCACCAACTTGATCTTCTGATTGTACCCAGCCATCACTTCCAACAGTGGTATCAGAGCAAATAAGGTAATCATGGGTGATGGTTTCCCTTCCTTTATTGACAAATTGGATAGGAATAACTACCAGGCATGGTCATTAAGAATGAAGACTTATCTACAAGGGAGAAGCTTGTATGGATACATATCAGGAGATGAGGAGTTGCCCTCATTCAAAACCAGAGGCCTACCTACAAAGGATGAGCATGAGAGACTTAATCAATGGTGTGCTAAAGATGCTTTGGCAAGGTCATATCTTCTAAACTCTATCTCTGATTTCCTTCTACCTCATGTTAGGAACTGTAAGACTTCCCAAGAGACTTGGGAAACCTTGTCAACATACTTCTCATCAAGCACAAGGGCCAGAAAGAATCAGCTATGGATTGAGTTTACAACTCTCAGGAAGCAATCAAAACAATGTGTCTCAGATTTTGTCACCAAAGTCAAAGACATTGCAGATCAACTTGCAAGTGTTGGAGAAGAAATTGAAGAAGAGCAAATAGTCAGACAAGTGATCAATGGACTCAAAGCAGATGACAAGTGGGAAAGCTTTACCACTGCAATGGACTTGTACATGGACATCCAAGCACCTGATTTAACAACTCTGATTGGACAACTCTTTACACATGAAGCAAAGATCACAAAGAATGGAGAGCAATCAAAAGGTAATAATCCCTCTGCCCTATATACAGATAAGAAGTCTAAAGACAAGGGTAAAAGTAAGAAAGTTGATGAAGAAGGATCCACCTCCCAAGCAAACTATGCAGGGAGAGGTAGATCATCTAGAGGTAGGGGCAGAGGAGGTAAGTCAGGTAGGGGGAGACCCTATAATCAATCTCCATGCAATATCTGTGGCTTGTCTAACCATACTACAGATGAATGCTACAAGAACTACAAGAATCAAAGAGGAAGAGGTCACCAAAGAGGAGGATACTCCCAAGGCAGAGGCAGATTCAATCAATCTCAAGGCTACCATGGCTACAACAATAATTACAACAATAACTACAACAATAGCTACAATCACAATGGCAATTATCAAGGAGGATACAGGAACAGAAAGGATTACAACAATTATGCAGAGGATCAAGATGATTCCTTGTTGATTATGAACATGACATCTAAATCAGGTATCAATGATGATCATTTGTTCTATATTGACTCAGGTTGCTCTAACCATGTAGCTGGGAATGTTGCCTTACTCTCTGATTTGGAAGAACCTAAAGGCAAGCACCAAGTGCAGACAGGTGATGACACTAAACATTCAGTGGTTAAAGTAGGTAATGTCAAAACAAGTGATGGTAATCAGAATTTGCTAAGCAGAGTATTGTATGTCCCAACAATCACCAAGAATCTGATGAGTGTAGGTCAGATTGTTGAAAAAGGTCTACAGGTCAGGTTCACTCAACATGGTGCTTATGTGGAGGATCCAAAACATGGATTCAGAAGGATAGCCAAGGGAGAGAAATCAGGTAGACTATTTACTTTTGAACTTGAAGATACTAAGAATATTGCCTTGTACAACTATAAGGACCAAACCCTATCAGAATTGGAGATGTGGCACAAGAGATTGGGTCACATTGGAGAGAGAACCATAAAGCAAATGAGTAGGGATCAATGTGTGCTTGGGATACCTAATGTATCCAAGCAACACATGATATACAAGTGTGGGGCTTGTCAATTTGGTAAGTCACACAGGTTGCCATACACCAAGAAAGGATTTATGCATGAAGATTACTTGGAATTGGTGCATACAGATGTTTGGGGACCAAGCAAGGAGCCATCCATATCTGGATCAAGGTACTATGTATCTTTTATAGATGATTATAGCAGATGGACTGTCTTGTACTTCATGAAACATAAAGATGAAGTATTTAATTGTTTCAAAAGGTATCTTGCATTAGTAGAGAATCAAACAGGTAGACATTTGAAGAGGTTAAGGTCTGATGGTGGTGGAGAATACTTCTCCAATGACTTTGAAGACTTCTTGCAGGAAAGAGGCATCAAGAGGGAGATTACCACAAGGTACTCACCTGAACAAAATGGGGTAGCTGAAAGAAGGAATAGACTCATTGTGGAGACAGCTAGGTCTATGCTTAATGAGAAAAAATTACCAAATTATCTTTGGGCAGAGAGTGTATCTACTGCCACATACTTAATCAACAGGTTGCCATCAAAGACACTTGATGGAATGACACCCTATGAGGCTTGGCATGGTAAGAGACCATCTCTGGATCATTGCAAGATCTTTGGGTGTGTTGCATATGTGCATATT
>MU260300.1:240000-242500 GCA_020310875.1 Ceratopteris richardii
TGTTTGAGACTTTAGCTTCCTGCAAGTTAAACTTCTTGACCATGTCCTGAATGTACTTCTTCTGAGTAATGTATATACCTGAATTTGTGTAGACCAATTCAAGCCCTAGGAAGTACTTCAATAATCCAAGATCATTGATCTTGAATTCCTTCATCATTTGACCTTTGATGTGTCTAATTCCTTGAACATCATTTCCTGTAATAATGATGTCATCAACATAGACACACAAGTATATTACCTCTGAATTGTTCTTCTTTATAAACAATGAAGTATCTGCTTTACTCATCACAAATCCTTGATCCAAGAGATAGGTTGTCAACCTATAGTTCCATGCTCTAGGTGCCTGCTTCAATCCATACAGAGCTTTCTTCAATTTGCAAACATGATTTACCTTATTGGGATCCTCATAGCCAGGTGGTTGTGACATGTAGACCTCTTCAGATATCCATCCATTCAAGAATGCATTCTTCACATCCAATTGGTACATGTTCCAATTCTTGGATGCAGCTACACTCACCATAATTCTGATAGTTGGCATCTTTGCCACAGGAGAAAATGTCTCCTCATAATCAATGCCTTGGGTTTGTGCAAAACCCTTGGCTACCAACCTAGCTTTGTACCTGCTTATTGAACCATCTGAGTTCCTTTTGAGTTTGTAGATCCATCTGGATCCTATAACCTTCATGGAGTCCTTCTTGGGTACCAAGTCCCAAGTATCACTCTCCTTGAGAGCCTCCATTTCTTCATCCATTGCTTCCTTCCATTCTGGTTTAGTAATGGCTTCCTCAAATGTACCTGGTTCTTCACTTAAGATATCCTTTGCAAGATATATAGAGTGCTTGGTTACAAGTGAAGTATCATAACCATACCTAATAGGTTTCTTCTTTTCCCTTGAAGATCTCCTCATAGCTTGAGTTGAGGATTCTGGATTGTCTTCAAGTTGCTTCATCTTCATCTTCCCTTTGGATTTCCAAGCTTTGAATTCTTCAATGTTGATGGTGTCTTCATCATCTGAACTTGTATCCTCACTCTGAGTTGGTTCTTGCCTGTCAAGCTTTGGAAAGTCTTCTTCCATATCATAAGGTAGGCTAACTTTCCTGCACTCATTATCATACCATGAATCATTTTCATCAAAGATTACATCTCTGCTTACCTTGAAGCCTTTGTTTGAGGGGTTATAGAACCTGTATCCTTTCTGATTCAAATCATAACCAATAAAGATACACTTTTCAGCCTTAGGGTCTAGCTTTCCCCTTACCTGTGAGGGAATATGCACATATGCAACACACCCAAAGATCTTGCAATGATCCAGAGATGGTCTCTTACCATGCCAAGCCTCATAGGGTGTCATTCCATCAAGTGTCTTTGATGGCAACCTGTTGATCAAGTATGTGGCAGTAGATACACTCTCTGCCCAAAGATAATTTGGTAGTTTCTTCTCATTAAGCATAGACCTAGCTGTCTCCACAATGAGTCTATTCCTTCTTTCAGCTACCCCATTTTGTTCAGGTGAGTACCTTGTGGTAATCTCCCTCTTGATGCCTCTTTCCTGCAAGAAGTCTTCAAAGTCATTGGAGAAGTATTCTCCACCACCATCAGACCTTAACCTCTTCAAATGTCTACCTGTTTGATTCTCTACTAATGCAAGATACCTTTTGAAGCAATTAAATAATTCATTTTTATGTTTCATGAAGTACAAGACAGTCCATCTGCTATAATCATCTATAAAAGATACATAGTACCTTGATCCAGATATGGATGGCTCCTTGCTTGGTCCCCAAACATCTGTATGCACCAATTCCAAGTAATCTTCATGCATAAATCCTTTCTTGGTATATGGCAACCTGTGTGACTTACCAAATTGACAAGCCCCACACTTGTATATCATGTGTTGCTTGGATACATTAGGTATCCCAAGCACACATTGATCTCTGCTCATCTGCTTTATGGTTCTCTCTCCAATGTGACCCAATCTCTTGTGCCACATCTCCAATTCTGATAGGGTTTGGTCCCTATAGTTGTACAAGGCAATATTTTTAGTATCCTCAAGTTCAAAGGTAAACAATCTACCTGACTTCTCTCCCTTGGCTATCCTTCTGAATCCATGTCTTGGATCCTCCACATATGCACCATGTTGAGTGAACCTGACCTGTAGACCTTTTTCAACAATCTGACCTACACTCATCAGATTCTTGGTGATTGTTGGGACATACAGTACTCTGCTTAGCAAATTCTGATTACCATCACTTGTTTTGACATTACCTACTTTAACCACTGAGTGTTTAGTGTCATCACCTGTCTGCACTTGGTGCTTGCCTTTAGGTTCTTCCAAATCAGAGAGTAAGGCAACATTCCCAGCTACATGGTTAGAGCAACCTGAGTCAATATAGAACAAATGATCATCATTGATACCTGATTTAGATGTCATGTTCATAATCAACAAGGAATCATCTTGATCCTCTGCATAATTGTTGTAATCCTTTCTGTTCCTGTATCCTCC
>MU260301.1:0-5000 GCA_020310875.1 Ceratopteris richardii
ATATATATATATATATATATATATATATATATATATATATATATAATATATATATAATATATATATATATATATATATATATATGTATACAGATATGTATACAGATATGTATACAGATATATATACAGATATATATATATATATATATATATATATATATATATATATATATATATATATATATATATAGATATATATATATATATATATATATATATATATATATATATATATTATATATATATATATATATATATAATATATACATACATACATACATATGTATGTATGTATGATATATATATATATACATACATACATACATACATACATACATACATACATACATACATACATACATACATACATACATACATACATACATACATACATACATACATACATACATACATACATACATACATACATACATACATACATACATACATACATACATACATACATACATACATACATACATACATACATACATACATACATATATATATATATATATATATATATATATATATATATATATATATATATATATATATATATATATATATATATATATAGATATATATATATGGTGCTGCTCGTTCGTGTTCGACTGTACATAAATTTGACAGTTTTAGGATTTGCGGCAGCTCGCTGTTGAAGCGCAGTTAGGATTTTCGACAGACTCTAAGGTTTTCGGCAGGTTGTATCTACTTCACATGGGAGCGTAGTTGCGAATTTCTCAGGGTTTGCATCGTCTATTTTTTCGGCCAGTACTAGGGTTCGCGTTCAGTTTGGGAGAGTTTACAGGAGTGTGGATTAGTTAGAGTTTCTTCTTGCATTTTAAGGCTGACGATTTTCCCCAATCCAGCGATTGTGCCCTTTGCTAGTAGGTGGACAGGCATATGTTCTGTTGACTGGGAATATTCAGCAGTTAATTATAATAAGTGGTGTCATCAACTAAATTGCTTTGTGATTAAGCATGAATTCGTTGGAGGAAACACAGGCTACTGTACCAGTAACTACTGGTTCAGTACGGCAGGGTACCGTAGCAGGTTCAGTAGAGGAGGACACTCAGGATGTTGTGGTTATCCCTCAAACACCTATGTCAAAGCAAATGGATATTGACAAATTTAAGTGTATAGTTGAAGATGCCCTCAAAGACGATGTGAATGTGAAAGGTGACTTAAAGGTGGACATTGATCCGGCTTTGATATGGGAATCCACGCTCATGTTCCATGAAAGGGGATTGTTGTTGTTTTTTACTGGCCGCATTCCTCTGGCAGTGGATGTGGCATGTGCAATTAACGCAAATGTGGGGAGGGATGTGGTTGGTAAGGTATTTTATTCAAGTCATGGACCTTTTGAAGTCATTTTTAATGACAATGGTGTTAAGGAGCAGCTACTGGAGAAGGAGACAGTGTTTTTATGTGGCTTAGTGGCCCATGTGTTTCCCTGGAAACCAGTCAAGGCGATGAAGGAAGAACTATTGTATAAATGCCCTGTCTGGGTGGAGCTTGTGGATTTGCCATCTTTTTTATGGGCCAGCATTGGGCATGTGGCTAAAGCGCTAGGCAAGGTGTTGTATACACCATCTATTTCTGCTCCCAACAAAAATAGAGTGTGTGTTTTATGGAATACGTCGAGGCCCTTTCCCAAAACACTTGACATAAATATGCGTAACGTGGGAAGCATTGTCATTTATTTGAAATGGGGTAATATGGCTGGATCTAGTTTTCATTGTGGCAATTTAGGTCATTACTCCAAAAACTGTCCTTCTCTAAAATCTGATGGGGTCAAGCTAATTCCTACTTATCCGGGGAGCAAAATTTTTGTTCCAGAGGAGAAGATACTTGGGAAGCAGAAAGTTATGCATTAGGCTTCTATTCCTCCTAAATTCATGCCTGATTCTAGGCCGTTAGGTCAGCAAGAATTAAACCGAAAGGGAAAAGATGTAGAGATGGAAAAGCAGACTCATCCTGCTGCTCCTGATACACCAGTGAAATTGAATGTATATAAAAGAAGGGATGGTGAAGGATCAAGTAAAGACGTCTTAACCAGAAAGGAGGTTGAGCCTAGCAAAAGAACTGTAGATAATGATGGCTTTACCCTTGTAAGCTATAAGAAAGCATTGCTTCGAGGTAAAAGGGGTAAATTCCAATCTGGATATTCGACTTCCCGCATTGATGAGGCTAATTTTGCACTACAAACCAGTGATTATTTAACGGAATTCTATGATAACATGGATATTGTGCTACAGGAGTTGGCACCTACATTGGCTCATGAAGATTCTGCTATTAATGCACCGTTGTTATCATGAGAGTAGCTACATGGAATATTCAAGGTTTGGGGCAATACCGAAAATGGATTAGATTATGGAGATGGATTGTTAAAAATCAACTTGACGTAGTTGCGATACAGGAACATAAGAAGCATGATCATGCGGGAATGCTTTTGTATACAAAAGATTTTAAGTTACGTTACAATGGTATAAAGAATAAATATTCAGGATGTCTATTAATTGTTAGAAATAGTGTTAATTTCACGGTTCTTTTTGACGATCCCGAGGGTAGATTTATTATGTCGCATTGTACGTTACAGGAGACCTCCTATATTTGTATTAATGTTTATGCTCCAAACTCTCCTGCGGACAGAGTCAAGACGTGGAAGGATCTTGCATTGGCTATTCAGCATTGCATGTATCTTCAAATTTGGACGGATGCTCGCATTCTGTTATGTGGGGATTTCAACATGGTGGACTCTAAAATGGATTGTACCACTCCCTCGTCTATGATTTCCTCGCAAGAAGATATGGTATGGAGTGGAATATTAGATATGTTAAGGTGTAAGGACCTGTGGGGTTGTATTGGAGGGCATACACTTCGGTATACTTATCATTCGAGATCTCATAAGAAGGCGATGAGAAGATTGGATAGATGCTATTATTCTCATGTGTCTACGCTAAGTGAAGCATCCAAAATGTGGGTAGATGCTACAATGCTTCTCTCGGATCATAACCCCTTGCTGGTATCCCTTAAAGAAGTTGGTTGGAATGTATGTATCCCATTTTCTTTACCAAGAATCCCGTTGAGAGTTAATCACTCTTGGATGCAAACTTTGTTGTTCAAATCCAAGGTGCAATCCCTGATTCAACATGTACTCTCACTAAAGGTCTCTGCCTGTATGAAATGGGAATTTTTGGTGGCTAAATTGCAGGATGTGATTAGAGACAGTGGCAAAGCGTTCTCGAGAATTCTTAATTCTGCTAAATTTGAAGCACAACATGTTATTTCCCTCTTGTCTGAGAAGGTGGACTCTGGACAACAGTTATCGGAGGTGGAGTACGCTCATCTCTGTAGGGCGCATAAATGTTTAGAGGTGATAGAAAATCAGGCTATCCAGTCTTCTAAAGTCAGAGCTAGGTGCACTGAAGTAAATGATTTGCATGCAAACTCAAAATGCTTTTTTGATTATTTACGAGTTAAACGTCTTAAAGATATCATATCTCATGTGGAAGTTGATGGTTCAGCCATTAATGATGCAGATTCCATTTCTGCATTTTGCTCGCAGCATTTTAAGAAATTGTTTGCAGCCTCTTATAAATCTGATGATGCATGGTTTCAAGACCTTCATGAATCTTTGCGGCATACCCCTTGGCTCCTTGATGCTCAAATGGCAGACGCATGTGAGAAAAGTATATCTGAGGAAGAGGTGTTCATGGCTCTTAAATCTCTTAAAAATGGAAAAGCACCAGGCTTGGACGGTATCACGAAGGAGTTTGTAATGGCTTTTTGGCCTCTTCTAAAGAATCTTGTGTTAGATTGGTGCAACGAAATATGGAAGGATCAAAAGATGCCTTATGCTTTCAAGTTAGGTAAGATAAAGCTTATTCCAAAATTGGATGTTCCTAGATGCATTGGGGATTGGAGACCTATTACAATGATGAGCATTATTTATAAAATATTTGCCAAAGTGGAGACCTATTACAATGCTGAGCATTATTTACAAAATATTTGCCAAAGTGTTTGCATTAAGACTCAAGCATATTATACATAAGGTGGTGCATCCATCTTAGGTTGGGTTCACACATCAAAGGTCGATTTACGATAATATTTTTCTCACCCAAGTCTTGATGGAACACGCGGCGTCCTCAGATCAAGAAGCAATTGGGATGCAAATTGATTTTGAGAAGGCTTTTGATTTAATTCGATGGGATTTCATTGCTATAGTGCTCAAAAAACTTGGTTTTGGAACTCGATTTTCTAGGCTCATCTACATTCTGGCTCAAGGAAGTGCATCTCATGTGGAGATAAATGGGAGGCTCTCATAACCTTTTCCCATTGAGCGGTCAGTTCGTCAAGGGTGTCCTCTAAGTCCCCTATTTTATGCATTGGCATCCTCTCCAATGTTTTATCTCTTTGAAGCAAAGATGAAGTCGCAATGTATTTATGGTATTTCCCTTTATGGGACTCAACGAATTGCAGTGGGTTTTGCAGATGATACGTTTATTTTTGCAAAAGCTGACAATCAAAATATAGGATGCATTTTGGAGACGTTGGCTCCTTTCTCTGAAGCATCTGCATTGAAGATTAATATGAAAAAATCAGCAATTGTGAATATCTCAGCAGAGCAATTCCAATCCCTTAAATGGGAAGGTCCTAGATTTGAGAAAGGCATTATATTTAGACATTTGGGGTACCCCTTAGGTATTGAGGTCCCTATTAAAGATAAACTAGCATGGGTGTTATGCAGAGTTAAGGGCAAGATGGAAAAATGGAATGCCTCGCATGGCCATTACATGCTAGGATAAAGATTGTGTAAACTTTTATGCAGTCTTATATTATGTACTACTTACTGCTAATGGATTGGAAGAAGAGTCAGTTGTAGGCTTTTGATAGGTTGTTAAAGAATTTTCTTTGGAACAAGAAGCATAGTCGGGCATTGGTTCTTTCATCATGGCAGTATCTTTGCAAACCCAGGGATAAAGGTGGACTAGGATT